>JAALGZ010000139.1:0-15316 GCA_015227615.1 Labyrinthula sp. Ha | reverse complement strand
AAAATTTGAAATTTTTTCTTCTCTATGAGATAAAGGTTGTATTTTAAGTAACTTATTACTTGTTAATTTTACTTACAGTAGTTATAAGCTGATCAGCTTCAAAACTTCAAGTTTATCAGCACCTTTTTTTAAATTCTAATGATTTTTTTTTCTGTAAGTTTCTAGGTTCTATATGAAAAAAAAGTTCAATGAACATTATCCAAACCCTAAAAACAAGCTTCAACCTCGCTTCATTATAGAGTTTGTTTAACTAAAAGAATTCGTGCTGTGTTTTGAAATCTGCCAGAATAGGAATAGCTTCATCTGAAAATGTGTGAATATGAATGAATTTTGATATTTTGCAACTTAAGTTCCTGAATTTTAGAAACAGTTTATAAAACTTTGTTCTTATTTTGTAAGGCTTTATTTTCTTTGTTTCTTAAGTTTGAAATATTCCATCTAAGAATAATATTTAAAGTGTTTTGAAAAATGAGTTTAGTTATGTTTGATAATATCCAAAGAGTTTTATGATAAATGGAAAAAAAATTCTTATTTGGATATTTTTGTATTCAGTTTATTATTTTATTGGTTGTAATATTTATTACGGGTCGGGAAATTTATCGAGAGCTCAATATTGTCCCGGTTTTTCTACTGGAATAAATCTAAAATTGAATATTTCAATTTGGAATTATAAATGGTATAACGATAAAAATAAATCTTACAGAATCTTAGAAACCAGTTTGAGAATATTTTTGTTCTTGGTATATCAGTCAAGCAATAAAAGAGAATAAAAGAAAAAGTTTAATCATAATATAATAAGGATCATATTTTACGAAAGGAGTCTTTACCTTTCTATCCACGGACGAGTAGTTTAATCTTATTAACACATAAAACCCTCAGTATCTAGCCATTCTTTCTATTCAATTTTTCGTCAAATTCAAATACACAAACACTGATATTTCTCTAGATATATAGTCTCTATTTGAATATGCTCAATGAGACAAAAGCTCTTTAACATTGAGTAATTAGTCGTTTATGGAGGTGTGTTTTAAGTTTGGTAACAATTTGTTCCTAAGTCCTTATTAATTGTTTGAGAAATTCCAGCAATATTACACATTGTTGGAACTAATATTAAAGTTTTGAAAATATAAGAATTTTTTTTAATTTTATTGTTTATATCTTGACCTATTGGAAGTATCTTATCATCACTGGTGGTAGCTCCTACTAGAGGGTCGTCTTTACGTTTTTTTATGTTGCTTTGTTTATTACAGAAAAATACATCAACCGGGTTCTTTGAAGTGCTCAGTTTTCACATCCTTACTTAATCTCATCGTGTTTCGCAACTCAACATGAATATTCGGATAAGTTGAAGAACTATACCAAAAACACTTCACATCCTCAAACTAACATTTTCACCGTTTCACTCAATTGGTTCATTTTCACGTTTTCCGCCTTAATCTGAGATTACTCCAATATGTATTATCCTTTTATTATTACTATGATAATACTCTATCTTATTTTTATTATTATATTTATTCTTCCATTGCTTCGTGGGAAACTAGAAAACAATATTGATTTGCTGGAAATGTTTAATTTACATATGGAAACAAAGCAAGATAAGTTTCCGGTTAGGTCACATAAGATTTCTCAGTTTAGCCGAATGTTCAGCAAATAAAACTCTCACTTTGAAGAGAATTCGTAAAATGCATAAATTGTCCAATAAATTTCTAGAGATTCAGTTAGGGTTTCTTAACGGTAAAAACGGAAATTAACTGTAATAAATATTCAAATTTGGCTTACCGTTATTACCGTTAAGGATTCTGTTAATTAACGTTTAATTGCGGAAAAGTAACGGTATGAAAAATATACCGATAACTTTTTGGGTTCCCGAAATTTTTTACCAATTTAATATTTTCTCCCAAATCATATCTTCATAATATACTATGTCTATACTCTTCCGGTAAACAAATAAAATTGAAGCAAAGGCTGACTTAGAATTAAATGCAACATATAATCAACATTACGTGCAAATTATTTTATAGGAAAATTTTACTCTGACTACTAACCTTGCCTTTGAAGTTATCTCAATATCAGCTCAAAATGAGCTCCTAGAAAATATTGAAATATCTAAAATACCCTTTCTAAGTAATTTCAAAGAACTAATTCTACTTTCTGAGAGAAAATTCAACTGAGAAAATAGATGTACTGCCTTGGCCACAGTAAGAATTTTGCATAGTCTTCATATAAAAATGCTTGTATCTTCGCTCAAACTCCTTTTCAGAAAATACTATGACACATCATTGTAAAGATATTTTTATTTCCTATACCCTCAAAGAAAGAAGTTCAGTTTTTTTCAGAAGTTAATCACGAGTTATGTGCATTTTAATATCCAAAGATCAAAGCAAAATTTAGCATAGGAAGATTTTCTTCAGTAAAAGCCATTTTTCTCAGTCAATAATTAGTCTTTTTAAACCAAATAAAATTTTAAAATTCTTTAAATATTAATTATTAAAATAATATAACTTTTCTATTTTCTTTTACTTTAAAATACTAGGGTTAAACTACGTATATCTATATTTCTAAAATACTGGTCAATTTCAGGTAGTATTTTTATTTCTCTTCTATCTCGCGTAATTTTTAAGTATATTAATATTGTAAATTACGGAACCTGATTTCAAAACTATTTCTAACCGCTGGATTTTAGATTTCTTGTATTTGAGGAGTACAAGATACTTTTCCATTCTGTTTTTTTTCACGTCATCCTGAATTTTAGATGAATTTATAATAATTGTAAGGCTTCTTTCTTAGTGAATTTTTGAAGTTATTAAAAACAAAATCCACTATAGGAAAATTCTTTCAAATATCTTTTAGCCATATAAGATAATATAGAATTTGAAAAGAATAAATACATGTAGAACGCAAAATATTACCAAAATATGGCACATCCATTTCATATCGATCAGAAAACAATCAAGAATAAGGTTACGCTACCGTTATAAACTGTCAAGGTTAGGCTTTATATTCAAGTTAGACCTAGTGGTAAACAATAGTGTTTTATTCTTTTTGTTATCACGGGGTGTTGAAAACTTTATCAGCGATTTTTTGAAAAATGTAGTATAATGACCATATAATTAACAATACCTTTTCAACTCTTCTAGAAAGCTCAAAGCATATTGCAAACTAAACCTAATACTTACTAACATAAAAATTTAGAGGATTAAAACAATATAAAGGATAAAAAAACACGATTACTGAAAATAAAGCATATAGTACTTTTTAGTTTTTGTCATAAAATCTTCCTCAAATACAATATTATCACCCACAATGTGTTTCGCATTGAAAAAAACTTTCTAACCATGTACTTTGTCAAGGTATTTTTTAAGGATGAATACTTTAAACCCTCAGAAAGGCTAATTTTAAGGGTACTTTGCATTAAGTTTACAGATCTCTAGTAAATATACATTCAAACGTAACATCATGAAGAATGCCTCTATAGATGATCTGATTCTTCTCAGACCCTAAGGATTCGCCATACCTGGCTTCTAAAACTACTTTTCAGGATATTTCTCCTCTAGTTAACTGTAACAGAGGTAAACCTCATTCAGAAAAGTCTAATGCCGAAAATCGACACATCTGAAAACACGAAATCACTCAGTATTGCTATAATCCCTTAAATTTATGCACTAGGTAGTTCCCAAAAACTAAAATACATGATTTTTAACTTTCATTTATGTATTTTAGGATATTTTAATGTTTCTTTAAGAAAAGCTGATATTGGGCTAATATGCTGTTATTATAAACTTCAATCCGTGTAACACCATAAGAAATACTCGTCTAGAGTCTAAACAGACATTACTAGTAGAAAGAACGGGTAAATTTAGGACTAGAACCGAGTTTGTTCTATAATTGGAGTATTCTGTATAGACTTCCTAACAATGAATCCTATTTCCAAGATCTCGGAAACTCTGAAAAAGGATAATTTTAAATGTTAAATATTGCTGAATGGGTAATACCAAGTGAAAAAACATCCTGAGAGATGGTAGTCACTCAGAGGTATAGATGATTTAGGGTTCCTCTAAGTTTTGTTCTAGGAAACTTCAAGGACTTCCCTATTAGTCTTGGCAATAGTTATTTGGCTTGATTTAACTTTTCTCCAAACTCAACTTTAAAATTGCCAAAACTGAATTTAATATATGCCGAATATCTATAACTTAAATTTTAACCTTATCTAGAGACAATTTATAGGAGCTTTGAAAAGAAAAAAAATAAAGTTTGAAGTTTTTATTCGTTTAAATTATACAACTCTCTCTGTCATATTATTTCAAATTCCTAAATAACAATGCGTGCTTCTTAACTATTACATATGATAAAATTATAAAGAATACATATAAACTGGCATGGAAAAGACCAGTGAAAATTAAGAGTTACTTGCATTTTTAGTTTTTGAAAAAGTCGTATTATAGTCGTTTTTCTGACGTATTTATGGAAAAAAAGTGATATTTTTGCTTTTATAAGTTAAATAACTTCCTCTTCTTTTACTAAGATATATTTAGTATCAATTGAAAGAGGAAAAAGATTTATTTATTTATAGGTGGTATTTATATACCCTAACCTTAATTTCAGCCTATTTGAAAACTGTCGTACTTTTTTATATGTTGATTTTACTCTCATACTCCAATAAACTCAATATTACATTAGCCTCAAGCCAATATAACCAAAAGCCATGAAATGATCTCTTTAAATAAGAAACATTTCCTCTTAGTACTTTCAGACTATGAGAAGTCACAGAAACCTCAATACTTCCTTAATTAATATGTGGCTTTTTGGCGTAAGCTCTTCACTTCTTTCCAGTATCTTCAAGTTGAACGATGAAATTTTGAAGGGTATTTGCTTGAACGAGGAAAAGAAAAAAAAATCAGAGTTTTCTGAATATTCTTTCATGGTATTCATACTTTAGGTAATGTTACTAAGAAATGGAAATATTGAAAGCTTTTACGAGAAGCATACTGATACTTTACTAGAGAACCTGTGAAGGGTTGTAGGTAAAAACATCTTGATTTACTATGCAAACTTTTCCCAATAGGGGCGTTGAAGTTGCGGGACAACAGGAGAACTATAAATAGACTCTTGGAAACAAGTTTTGTCACAGCTTGACTAAGGTAATGAACCATTTAAGCCATTCAACACCTCTGTTAATCAGAATAATTAAATTCAACGATAGAAAAAGGCATCAGGAATACTAAAATACTTCTAAAAGAAGAGTAGGACTAATGCTTGTTGGAAATTTGATAGGACAAAAGTATTTGTTCCTGCTGAACAGAAAAAATAACTTGAATAAGTGAGAGTTGATGATTTGAAGAAACAGTTGGGGAAAGAGAACATGTCTGATCAAACCTTTATGATGAGAATGAATACAAGAGAGTGGATGAAAGTATGGGAAAAGTTTACATTTTAGTTTTTTTTGGGTTATTTGACCTGTTAGCGCAGGTTTTCTCCTTTTTTTAACAATTGAAAAATATTTTTCATAATTTTTACTTGTTTTCTATCCAAAACTAATAAAAATTTGACCTCTTTTTGAAAATTTAACGCAGAAAACCTAAAATTATACTTAAAAAACATTACTGTAGCGTAATTTCAGTTCATTTGGCAGATTTCTTCTACTTTGAATTAAGTTTAGCTTTTCTCTTCTCAATCAAACACGTCTCCCAGACAGTTCGGCTAGGCAAAATCTCCAACAAGTAAAAGACAACTAGTTTTGAAGCTTCGAAGACTACATTATTCTTTTTGTCATGTTCAAAAACTAGTTTTATTTCTCTTTGCACTACTTTGTTTGTTCACACAAAGAGTTTTTCTGGACATATTTGGGGTTGACTTTGAATAGAAAGAGAAAATGTGGTGTTTGTTGAATTTCCCAAAATTTACCAGTACGTACCGTTACTTATCGCGGTTATCGGGTTTTCCGTTTACTTCAACTTTTTTCCGTTAAACGATAAGACTCCAGTTCTCTTTACCGTTACTAACGGTAAGCAAAATTACCGGAAAAATTTCGTTAACTATCGTATGTTCCATTCCGATAAGAATCCCTACATACTGGACCAACTTAGAGGTATGATATACCGGACTACTGTTCCTATGGCTCCCTATATCCTAACGGTACATACTATAGTTAAGTGGATATCATTTTGGTCTTTAAAATAGTTTGAAAATGGTTTTTTTCAAGTGTTTCTTGGGAAAGCTTCCAAATCTGCAAGAGATTACCTGCTTTGTTAAACTGATGTTGCAATGCTTCTCAAAACTCCGTAAGGTGTACCATAAGTTATTCTTCCTTTTGAAGTTTCTTGATATAGGTCAGTAAGGAGTACAACTGTGTTTTAATCAATCATACTTGTGTACGTCAACTTGTTACGAGAAAATGTTCAGGGAGGAAACAGAGAGTTAAAATCTGTAATTGGCATTAAGCTCAGAGCTGTTTATAGGTAGAACATTAATCCAATTTTGTACAAGAGAACACAACTATCAAAACAAAATATCCAAAAAGAAATGAATTCTTAAACAAATTTTGAGAACACTCAAAAAGTAACCCAAGGAAAGAATATGAGTCTTGATTGGGCTTTTAGCAAATTTCAAAATTGCAGCTGAGACTAACAGCTTGAAAAAAACTAATCCTGAACCAAATCAAGAAACATGAGCAAGAATTTTCATTTACATAAGGTCAGCTTAAATATTGTAGTTTTTCTCAACTCCATATTAACTGAAAAAAGGAAGTTGGGGAAGCATTTTGGGGCTCGAATCTTTTTATTTCCATGGATTCTCTGATCTTGTTCTCTATTTGTCCTATTCTTAAGAATATGTATTACATTTATTGTGTTAGATCGACATAGTGTTAAGAAAACCCGTACCGGGAAGGTTGTCTTATGTTTTCAGGTATTATATAGCCTTTTCTTAAATTTTAACTCATTATTTTTCTCTTTTCAATTCCAGGGGTAATGATCAAGGCAAACTTGTTTAGTACAATGACTAAGACTAGTGTTAATTTCTCTGTGCATTAACAAAAGTTTATAAGTTCCTTACAGAAAACAGTGTTAATATATAAGATAAAACAATCACAACAAAAGCAGAATAAGATAAAATATTTTATATTGTAAAATGTTTTTATATTTAGAAATTTTTGGTTTGGAATAATTTGGAATAAAAATCAGATCGGTTGAATATTTTTCATAATAAAAACATTTTTTAAACGGGATTCTCATTAATTCCCGAGAAAAAAATATATTTCTCGAATTTCAAATAAAAAAACTAAATTAAACAAAAAACGTAAAAAATGTCATTTAAAGCCCCATCAATTAAACAACAATTTAATAACAGAAATCAAAGCAATGAGTTCATCATTCAATGGTTTATTTATTTCCCCTTCTAATTCATAGGTCATATGATGAGAATTACAACCCAACTGAAGGTCAAAGGTTTAGAAAAGAAGCAAAAAAGTTTGTTAAAGAAGTGAACGTGCACGAAGAGATTATATTATTGATGTATTCATATATCTTGCTTTATTCTTTAGTTTTGACAGCTGTCTTTTAGATTTTATTGGAAAAAACCTTTCTATTTGGTTTGAAAAGTTTCCAAAGGTTGAGCAACTTGAGTATTTTCTTGTTTTGTTTTTATTTTAGGTTTTTATATTGTCATTTAAACACCTTAAATTTTGTTGGAATGGAAAAAATAAAACAAAAACTGAATATTGGGTCGCTAATGTATATTTTTTGTTGTTTTTATGTTTTAGTTTTAAATTGTGCAATATTCCAAAAGATAATTCTCTTTCTCAGTTTTTAAAAGGACAAAAAATAAAGTCAATAAAGTAAACCTTTTTATTTATATTAATAATAGACTTGATGAAAATAATATGAAAGTAGAAACACTTGTTAAAGTATTGAAAGAAGCTTCAAAAATGAATACATTGATAAGTGTTTTGTATTCTCTTTTCTTTTCTTTATTTCTAGTATTCAAGAAGATAACTTGAGGATTGATAAAGCAGAAATTACCGCTTTAACAAAACATTGTTTGGAAAATTTACCTTCTTTGTTGAAATTTATGTTTTTTTTTTGTTTTTCTTGACTTTTAGCTTGCGAGTTGGTGAAATAAATTTTGAAGAAAACAAAAATGAAGTTCAAGATTTACTTGATAATCATTCTTCTCTTATTTTATTTGAACTTGGAAAGAATATTTTCAATACAAAACAACTTGAAAAAAGACTTAAACATTATGTTTCAGCAAAACTAAGGGATGAATACAATAGACTAACTCCTTTAAATGAATGTCAAGTGCTTTTTATGGGTGATGGAAGAGTTGGAAAAACTTCTACCATAAGAAGTTTATTTGACAAAAGTTTTTTGCTTAATAATAATTCAACTTTAGTTTTGAATGATATTGATATATTTTCAATAAACCCAGATAATTATATCTGGAATTCAATATCTAAATATGAACTAAGCGTTCAACGAGTTAAGAATAGTCTTCCTGCTGTTGTATATCATGATTTTGAGCCAAATCAAGAAGTTGAAACAAAATATAAACTTGATTTTGAAAAAGAACTTCTTTCAAGAACAGTTTCTGATGACAAGTTTATCAAGCAAATGAAAACAAGTTCTCCTGGTTTTGCTACACGTGATGTTTATTTTCGTGTTTATGATTTTGGTGGGCAAGAAATATTTTCTTCTATTCATCATATTTTTATGAACACAAATTCTCTTTATTTTCTAGTTTTCAATATGAATAAAATATATCAAAATGATTTATTTAGATTAAAATTTTGGTGTGAAAGTATTTTAAGAAATACAGAAAAAGCACCAGTTATTTTTATTGGTACATATTTAAGAAGATATAACAGAAAAAATATTAAAGATACAAATTTAGAAAAAATACAAAATATACTTCAAAACTTTGTTAACAGTCTTTCTTCTGAGTTAAATATATTGAAAAATGATATGAATATTTTCTTTCCTATTGAGAATTCAAAATTAAATTCTCAAGAGAAAAAAGATATAAAAGATAAAATAAAAAGTGTTGTTTCTGGAACAGCTGGAATAAATAAAGAAAACTTTCTTAACTTTAGAATAGGAACTGCAAAAATTCTTTTCCTTGATAATTGTCGAGAACAAACAAATATTATGACTTTAAAAGAATTTGAAGATAAATCTTATTCTTGTGGTTTTGAAGATTGGGAAGTTGAAGATATGCTTGAAATATATTCAAAAGCTGGTTTAATTTGTTATTTTCCTGATTTAGATTTGGAAGCAGATGAAAACTTTATATTTTTTGCACCTTCTTATCTTGCTCAAGCTTTAGGTAAGTTTATAAGAGATCCAAATTTTCATGAACTTGCGTTTAGAATTCCAAGTAATAAATTTTCTTTATATAGAATTTATGTTGATAAAGGAAAACTAAATAAAGAACTTTTTAATATTTTATTAAAAAAATATTCTGATAAAGAAAAGAAATATATTTTAAGTTTGGCTTTGAAAAGTTTGGTTTTGATACCTGTAGAAAAAGAAAATGATGTTTTTATTCTTCCTGAATTACTTCCTGAACTAATGAGAGTAAAAATAAAACCTTCTTTTAAAACTGATATTAAAATAGTTTTCAAAAGTCTTGTTCGTTTGGCTGTTTTTGTAAAAGTTGTCTTTTTATTCCTAAAGGATGAAGATATTCTTGAATCACTTTTATTCAAAGGATTTTCAAGAATTATTTTCAAAAACAAAAGAATAGTTGATATTTTTTTAAACACTGAAACTGAACTTAGTTTTAATCTTGTTCAAGGAAATAATTTAGAATGGTTAAAAGAAAATGTTGAGCTGATTTCAAAAGAACTACAAGAAGTTAAAGAAAATGAAGTAATATTTGAGAACAATAGCTAGAATTGGATTTGAATATAATATTATTTAATATATGAGTTGAGTATGTGTGTGTATGTTTTTAACTCGTTTAATAGTAAAAGTGATTTATTGGACTGGAATAATCTGAAAATAATAATTATTAATTTTATTGTATTTTGCACTTATTAAAGAATTATCAATAATTTTGTAACTAGTTTTCTATCTTTTTAAATAGAGAAAGCTTTGAAATTATATAACTTTATTCTGTAAAGCTTATTTTACGCAGAGCATAAAAAAAAAAACTTCAACTATATCTATTGTAAAACAAATATTTTCTTGGTTTAAATCATAGTTTCAATGAAAGTAAGAAAACTATTCAAGTTTTTCATAGCAAAAAATCTTTCCTAAATAATCTGTTGGTATATTTACACAAAAAACATATATTTCCTGAAGATAATGTGATTTAATAGCCGGACAGAAAGTCTGATTCAATGAAGAAATACTAAGTATTCATGTTCAAATTTATTTAATGTTTAAGTGTTTGCTTATGACAAGGCAAAGAATTAGTTTATGGTAAACAGACAATTCCAAACAAAATATATTGTATGATGTATTATTTTTTTTTAGTTTATGTTAATGACACAACATATTTTAAAGAAAATATTTCATGGATTATTCAGATCCATTATTTCACTGTATAAATCTGTGATAAATCCAACAGACCTTTATAAATACAAATAGTTGCTGTAAAATTCAGAATACACACTTAGTGTTTTCTCTGTTTACGAGGCTCAGAAAAAACACATTACGTGTTTCTATTGACCATATCTTATTCTATACAGCTCCACTTCCCAGATAAATTTCAACTTTCTCATTCTTGTTGATATTCTATAATCATCTTTAAATATATATTATGATTATTGCTACTGCTTTTCAAATACAAAATGAAATAGTAATTAAGAGCCCTTTGAAAAAATTGGTTTATAATTCCTAATCACTGTACATTAATTATTATCTACTGTATACAAGTTACTGCCAAAAATTGAATATTCGCTTTTTGATATCAAACTAATAGAAATACAAAACCCTTTTTGTTACTTTGTAAAAGCAAGTGTTCCATTTATTGCATTAGCATTCCATATATCTTCTTTTGTTCCTATGAAACCATTTTTCTCTTTAGTATCAAGAATATATTTATTAAAACTTGGTTTCAATATTTTTAGAATACCTTCTTGATAAGTTATTTTAACTTCTGTAAAAGCTTAATTGGAGTTTACTAATCCAATACCCTATTTAATCACAGGATATTCTTCCTATAAATATTTCTGCATAACTTTTTCTGCTTCTTCCACTGGAATCTATCTTAGTTCAACTAAGTCAAAATATTCTAACCATGATTTCAGTTTCATTAATACTTCTTTACGATATGTGTTTATTCTTAAGTGCTCAGGATTCCGCCCATTTATATATCAACTCACACAAAATAAAGAAATCCTTTTCTTTCTTATCCAAATATTCAAAATCAACATAAATTTTTCTTTTTTTCACACTTCATTCAACAAGATAAAAATATATGTTTAATAGTTTTTCTTTATATATGTTTTACATTCTTCTTCCTTGCACAAGCGTCCAATAGAATAAACCAAAATCTTTACTCCAACTCCAACACTAATATAATAAGAAATAAGAACACTAACTTTCCTTTTGTTTCTACTGAAAACAAAATTTGAAATTTTTTCTTCTCTATGAGATAAAGGTTGTATTTTAAGTAACTTATTACTTGTTAATTTTACTTACAGTAGTTATAAGCTGATCAGCTTCAAAACTTCAAGTTTATCAGCACCTTTTTTTAAATTCTAATGATTTTTTTTTCTGTAAGTTTCTAGGTTCTATATGAAAAAAAAGTTCAATGAACATTATCCAAACCCTAAAAACAAGCTTCAACCTCGCTTCATTATAGAGTTTGTTTAACTAAAAGAATTCGTGCTGTGTTTTGAAATCTGCCAGAATAGGAATAGCTTCATCTGAAAATGTGTGAATATGAATGAATTTTGATATTTTGCAACTTAAGTTCCTGAATTTTAGAAACAGTTTATAAAACTTTGTTCTTATTTTGTAAGGCTTTATTTTCTTTGTTTCTTAAGTTTGAAATATTCCATCTAAGAATAATATTTAAAGTGTTTTGAAAAATGAGTTTAGTTATGTTTGATAATATCCAAAGAGTTTTATGATAAATGGAAAAAAAATTCTTATTTGGATATTTTTGTATTCAGTTTATTATTTTATTGGTTGTAATATTTATTACGGGTCGGGAAATTTATCGAGAGCTCAATATTGTCCCGGTTTTTCTACTGGAATAAATCTAAAATTGAATATTTCAATTTGGAATTATAAATGGTATAACGATAAAAATAAATCTTACAGAATCTTAGAAACCAGTTTGAGAATATTTTTGTTCTTGGTATATCAGTCAAGCAATAAAAGAGAATAAAAGAAAAAGTTTAATCATAATATAATAAGGATCATATTTTACGAAAGGAGTCTTTACCTTTCTATCCACGGACGAGTAGTTTAATCTTATTAACACATAAAACCCTCAGTATCTAGCCATTCTTTCTATTCAATTTTTCGTCAAATTCAAATACACAAACACTGATATTTCTCTAGATATATAGTCTCTGTTTGAATATCCTCAATCAAACAAATGCTATTTAATATTAAGTAATTGGTCGTTGATGGATGTGAGTTTTTAGTTTGGTAACAATTTGTTCTTAAGTCCTCATTAATTGTTTGAGAAATTCCAGTAATATTACACATTGTTGTAACTAACATTAAAGTTTTGAAAATATAAGAAATATGTTTATTTATTTTTTGTTTATATCTTCACCTATTGGAAGTATCTTATCATCACTGGTGGTAGCTCCTACTAGAGGGTCGTCTTTACGTTTTTTTATGTTGCTTTGTTTATTACAGAAAAATACATCAACCGGGTTCTTTGAAGTGCTCAGTTTTCACATCCTTACTTAATCTCATCGTGTTTCGCAACTCAACATGAATATTCGGATAAGTTGAAGAACTATACCAAAAACACTTCACATCCTCAAACTAACATTTTCACCGTTTCACTCAATTGGTTCATTTTCACGTTTTCCGCCTTAATCTGAGATTACTCCAATATGTATTATCCTTTTATTATTACTATGATAATACTCTATCTTATTTTTATTATTATATTTATTCTTCCATTGCTTCGTGGGAAACTAGAAAACAATATTGATTTGCTGGAAATGTTTAATTTACATATGGAAACAAAGCAAGATAAGTTTCCGGTTAGGTCACATAAGATTTCTCAGTTTAGCCGAATGTTCAGCAAATAAAACTCTCACTTTGAAGAGAATTCGTAAAATGCATAAATTGTCCAATAAATTTCTAGAGATTCAGTTAGGGTTTCTTAACGGTAAAAACGGAAATTAACTGTAATAAATATTCAAATTTGGCTTACCGTTATTACCGTTAAGGATTCTGTTAATTAACGTTTAATTGCGGAAAAGTAACGGTATGAAAAATATACCGATAACTTTTTGGGTTCCCGAAATTTTTTACCAATTTAATATTTTCTCCCAAATCATATCTTCATAATATACTATGTCTATACTCTTCCGGTAAACAAATAAAATTGAAGCAAAGGCTGACTTAGAATTAAATGCAACATATAATCAACATTACGTGCAAATTATTTTATAGGAAAATTTTACTCTGACTACTAACCTTGCCTTTGAAGTTATCTCAATATCAGCTCAAAATGAGCTCCTAGAAAATATTGAAATATCTAAAATACCCTTTCTAAGTAATTTCAAAGAACTAATTCTACTTTCTGAGAGAAAATTCAACTGAGAAAATAGATGTACTGCCTTGGCCACAGTAAGAATTTTGCATAGTCTTCATATAAAAATGCTTGTATCTTCGCTCAAACTCCTTTTCAGAAAATACTATGACACATCATTGTAAAGATATTTTTATTTCCTATACCCTCAAAGAAAGAAGTTCAGTTTTTTTCAGAAGTTAATCACGAGTTATGTGCATTTTAATATCCAAAGATCAAAGCAAAATTTAGCATAGGAAGATTTTCTTCAGTAAAAGCCATTTTTCTCAGTCAATAATTAGTCTTTTTAAACCAAATAAAATTTTAAAATTCTTTAAATATTAATTATTAAAATAATATAACTTTTCTATTTTCTTTTACTTTAAAATACTAGGGTTAAACTACGTATATCTATATTTCTAAAATACTGGTCAATTTCAGGTAGTATTTTTATTTCTCTTCTATCTCGCGTAATTTTTAAGTATATTAATATTGTAAATTACGGAACCTGATTTCAAAACTATTTCTAACCGCTGGATTTTAGATTTCTTGTATTTGAGGAGTACAAGATACTTTTCCATTCTGTTTTTTTTCACGTCATCCTGAATTTTAGATGAATTTATAATAATTGTAAGGCTTCTTTCTTAGTGAATTTTTGAAGTTATTAAAAACAAAATCCACTATAGGAAAATTCTTTCAAATATCTTTTAGCCATATAAGATAATATAGAATTTGAAAAGAATAAATACATGTAGAACGCAAAATATTACCAAAATATGGCACATCCATTTCATATCGATCAGAAAACAATCAAGAATAAGGTTACGCTACCGTTATAAACTGTCAAGGTTAGGCTTTATATTCAAGTTAGACCTAGTGGTAAACAATAGTGTTTTATTCTTTTTGTTATCACGGGGTGTTGAAAACTTTATCAGCGATTTTTTGAAAAATGTAGTATAATGACCATATAATTAACAATACCTTTTCAACTCTTCTAGAAAGCTCAAAGCATATTGCAAACTAAACCTAATACTTACTAACATAAAAATTTAGAGGATTAAAACAATATAAAGGATAAAAAAACACGATTACTGAAAATAAAGCATATAGTACTTTTTAGTTTTTGTCATAAAATCTTCCTCAAATACAATATTATCACCCACAATGTGTTTCGCATTGAAAAAAACTTTCTAACCATGTACTTTGTCAAGGTATTTTTTAAGGATGAATACTTTAAACCCTCAGAAAGGCTAATTTTAAGGGTACTTTGCATTAAGTTTACAGATCTCTAGTAAATATACATTCAAACGTAACATCATGAAGAATGCCTCTATAGATGATCTGATTCTTCTCAGACCCTAAGGATTCGCCATACCTGGCTTCTAAAACTACTTTTCAGGATATTTCTCCTCTAGTTAACTGTAACAGAGGTAAACCTCATTCAGAAAAGTCTAATGCCGAAAATCGACACATCTGAAAACACGAAATCACTCAGTATTGCTATAATCCCTTAAATTTATGCACTAGGTAGTTCCCAAAAACTAAAATACATGATTTTTAACTTTCATTTATGTATTTTAGGATATTTTAATGTTTCTTTAAGAAAAGC
>JAALGZ010000138.1:0-15397 GCA_015227615.1 Labyrinthula sp. Ha | reverse complement strand
GGATTCAAAGCTGAAAAAGGAACTAAGGGGCGCGGGCGTGACGGAGGCAAACCTCATAGAATATTTTCGTAAACACTTGGAACTGTATAAGGCGTGTCAGGAAGAAGATACCCTATGCCGCATCAGAAAAAGGGTACAATGGGCCTCGGAATGGACATTCATCGAGTGTCCAAATACATATATAGGCGCAGCGGAAGGATGTATAAAATGGGCTGACTTAAAAGAAAACATTCAGCTCCTAGATGTGATAAAATGCCTTAACCAGATACTATCTGTGCAAGTAAGAACGCAGGTTGAAAAATATAGCTGAAATTGGACCTAGTGAATTCTCATTGGGTGAGGTCGCTCGACACATATAAGGAAAATATAAGAACCTTGTAAGACGCAATAAGTGACATAGGCATCATTTACTTAATACCTCTAAGCATAGCGGACCAATAGCATCGGGACGCTGAGGTAAGAAGAATGGAGGCGCCTTCAACTCACACGCCATGGAGGGCCATGAGAAGAAGAGCAGGTTCCCTGTCCTCAGGGAAGTCGTCAACGCGAGGTTGAAAGTAGGGAAGAATAAACCGCAATCAAGGCCCGAGGCAGTATGGAAAATGTAACTATATCGACAGACGTCTCAATTGAAGATATTCAAACATGTCTTACAGATTTCCAGGCACATATAGGTCCGGGTGGGATTAGCTTGCGCTACCGACACCACCAGCACTAGGTGATGAAAAGAAAGACAAGTCTTCGGGGAGAAAATTCACGAGAAGTATAAAGGTCTCAGTAAAAAGAAGTAAAGGAAGTGGCGAGATAGCCCACCACACCCCAAATGGAGACAAAGTTTCAAATGCGATTCTCGACAGCGGTGCCGATGAATCAGTTCTGCCGTTACAGATGAATTGGTGGTTTGTAAAAGACATGTGCAATACATTATAGAAGATTACGCTGGTAGATGGCACAACCAAATTTAAACTTCCTAAGGTTGACTATGTTGATCTCGAGTTGTGCATCAACAAATTATCAAAAGGAAGATGTTGGCAGATTAAAATATGCTTGGTAGACACACCCGAATGGAAATAACACCTTATTGACACACTGGCACTAGCCAAAGCAGGCCTCATATCCCATCAAAATGCCTGGGAAATAGACAACTTGATTCTTACTAATCACATGAACCGTCAACCTTGTGCAAGTTGCCTCATTGAAGATGCTGAAAATTTAGAAGTAACAATCTTGGGGAAAATCTCTTAATATAAGTGGTTAGGAAAGATTTTCATAGTTAGAGTACCTTTAAAAATAGTATTGGATACCTATGAATACTTTACAAAACATAATCAAACTTTAACCTATGCCATAAAACTCATTTATGAAGACAGCACAAGTATACTTGAAGCGGACTTATATTTTTTCGTCACAAGGGTCTTGGCAAAAACGACTCTGCGCCGCGAGAAGACTAATGACATACAATTCCTGCGCAGCTATGGACCAATACAACTTCGAGCGGTGGTCATGGTATAACTACTTACGAGAGGAAAGTCGCAGGTTATGAAAGGAGGTGCTATTGTGTACACCGAGTCCATTGATTTTAGCGAATGGTTTTGTGACGGAAATATATTGGGAGTACAATTCGGCAAAACCATCCACTTAAAACAAATAAAGGATGTTGTGGAAGAAGCTGATTTAGAGCGCATAATGGTACTCGATATCAGCAATGAAATAAATAAAGAAACGGAAGAGAAGATATCCGTGCCACAATAGAAAAAATGGCCACAAGTGCAATCGATATTGCTGAAACGTGGTACCAGCACCTAGAAATGTGCTTGGCTTTTGTAGATACTTTCGACACCAGCCTGTCGCAAACATCGATAAGTTTGTTGTCACTTATGGATGTGGTTCCGATACAAGGAGTTTCCTTCAAACTATAATCAACACGTCGAGTGTGATCAGAAAAAGCAGAATTCGTAAGAGATAAATTAGAAGGCATGATAGAGAAGGATATGGCTAAGAAAATTGCACAGGTAATATATGAGTCGATGGTCTTCGTGGTACCGAAAAAAAATAGTCAGCGGCACATGGTTTTAGACCTTGTAAAAGTAAATTAGGTGTTTCACCGGGATATAAACATAGTATCAATATTTGAAACGTAGTTTGATAATACAGAACTAATGCAATTCTATGAATGCTTGGACATGGCCAGCGAAATCGATCAACTTGCCATCACAGAGCGTGAAAAGCAATAACTTAATATTATGACCCACCTCAGGATATCCCAATTTCAGTTTGCGCCAATAGGATAGCACATTACACCCGTATTTTTTATCAACACATGGTGGATTACATAGCCGGTGCACATTATGATGAACAAGGGAACTGCATAATACAGCAGATCGACGATACCCTAATACACTTGGTAGAGTTTGGTCACTTTGTACAAATACTGCAAGATGTACTTGCAAATTTAAGAAAATGGAAAGTACGAATAAGTACATCCAAATCAATCATATTTACGAGAAGTATCAAATACTGTGGACTATTTCTCCAGAATGGAGGGTGGAACTTCGCTAAAAATTAATATGAGATTAAGTAATCACTACCAAAGTCAGAGTATATGTTTGAACTAGCAAAACTTATACACTAGGCTCAATTCTTGATGGCGGCGGTTCCCCAAATAGCAGAAGTGAGGAACAAAATAATGCTGTTTTGCCCGGAAATGAAGGGTAAGAAGAAGAAGCCACTAAAAGGAATGAAGTGCATTATGTGGTACGAGGAACTCAATTACTTCTTTAAGACATTCAATTGATACATGGTGGAGGCGGCAAAGAAGCACTTTCAGCATTATGACAGTGAAATGGATCTGATTCTAGTCACTGTTGCCTCTGATAAATATTACAGTTCGATATTATTCCAGGCAAGTTCTGAATATAAATGTAAGCACCTGCTAAAAAGGTGCTTTACCCAATGATCTTTTTCAGTGGTAAATTTGAGGGCGCCCAGATGGTATGTGGAACATACCACAAGTAATTTTACCAATGAGTAAAAACATCCAATAAATTGCCCTACCTTCATTCGTTTCACCCAAAGGTGATTCAAGTTTACACAGATCAGCTGAATTAAAAAAAATACTTCAGAGCGGCTCTAAAATAAATCATGGACACCTTAACCATCTGCAAAGATGGATTGTTATTTTGCAACATGCCCTGGTAGACATTCGCCATGTTGATGGCGGCAGTAATATTTTTCGCCGAAATGCTCACAAAATGGGTGGCGTCTCAATAAGCACTCGGTCGATCAGTTAAAAGAATACACAAAATATCTACGCAAACACAAGAAAGCGAGGATGATCTGTGCGAAACAGCATGCGATTCATACCTAGGGGCTCTTTCAATATATACCGAGAAAGGAACATCCTTTATGGACGAAAGTAACCTATACTAAAGGATCGAGAGGGATTTTGATATTTTAAGCATATAACAGTAGGAGTAACCTTGACAGAACCAGTGGAAAGATGTTAAAGTATACGAAAATGAAAGGTACTTCGTGTCGCCTTCTATTGTGCAGCTGGGGCACCAAACTAGAAGGATTTTCTCAGGGAGGCGGATACCATCCCCGTCAAGCAAATTTTCTGAAAAAAACAGGATGTCAAGTTACTGCAGAATGAATAGAAAAGGAACTTGGCGCTCAATTAACGGAAGAGTAAGTCCATCTCTCGGGAATACTTCCTATCAATGAAGATTCGGAGGATCCCTACCATGTAACATGGGAGCCGGACATAGACGACTATGCGACGACGAGTGATGAAGAGACCAAAACCAGAGCATAAATTTGAAATCTGTCGGTGAACATGGTTCATCTAAAACCAAAGAGAAAAATAGAAAACCACATATAAGCGGCGCTAAAGTCATTGGATAAGTTTTGGGCTTTGATTTTTAGCCCACACTTGGAGAAGAGTGACGCCGCATTGAGGAGACTGAAATAATACAAACCCAAAAGGGAGAAATGATTATGTAAACAAATACTATAAATAAGACGAAAGAAAAATCATTACACAACAAGCGCTTTTAGAATGCCAGCTGATTCACATTCGTTTAGCGAACAAACACGGTCGGAAAGTGCGGACGTGAACCAAGCGGCAAAGTTTGAATGGATGTCATCGGAAGAAATACAGGACTTTATAGGTGGGTGCAATGCCTGAGATAGAGTTGTATAAGTACTGCACCTACTGTGCAATAATTACATACACCTCAGGAGGTTGCAAAGGAAATACAAGCAACAAATAAGCTCGTAACCAAAGCAAGGAGCCAGGGGGGGGCTAGTGACTGATTTTCTATACAAGAATCCAATCGGGTATATCTTGGAGTCAATAGACGCATTTAGCAGATTCGCTCAGCTTATTTTTGATAAAACCCCAGAAGCTAACATACTTGTGGATGCGCTTAATCTTTTCGCGTATAATTATACACTGGAAAAGAACTGCACGCTGATTGCGGACCGTGGAAGACACCTCCTAAACGAAGTAATACGACAGGCAGCAGCGGAGACGAGATTCACACACAAATGGGCTATCTGCTACTCAAGCTGAAAAAATGGAAAGTGGAAGTAGTCAAGATAAATTCTTATCCTTCATAAAAAGCTTGGCGGGCGAATACCGCCAGCATTGGAGCAAATGGCATAGATTGTTGCGGAAGGTGCAGGGTGCGATGAATGAGTTCCTCGTGCTCTCTACGTTTGAATTTTTCTTAATGTAAACTCATAATGAAAATATATTAAACCCGCACCGCTCCCACTCAAGCCGAGCGTATACACAAAGGCGAGAGGGCACTGATATCCATAGATGCTGATGTTATATATATAAACTCTCGAGTGCATCCAGAAACTTCATGGAATAATATAAGAAGAAATTGGCAAAATATATTGAGTTGCAGAATATAAAGAGTATTACTCAAGGTGGAAGTAGAGTTAGCGCTGTGGTTCTTCAGTATGCACTTGGTGACTGGTGCTTGATCTTGTCAAAATGAATTCCGGCGAAGCACGATAAATTAGCGCTAGAATGGTCAGAATCGGTGCAGATTATCTAAATTATTCCGAAAATTGCATAAAGAATACGGACACTAACCAGAAAAAAAGGGAAGTTTATGGAAGCAGGCTATACTTCTACGAATCTATCGGTTTTTTCCATCCGAAGCGCTAAGAAAAATCTATACAGAAAACACACAAAAACTTGAAGTGAAACAGTTCTGTGATCTGAAATATGATCCTAAAAAGGTAGAATATTTAAAAAAAATGGATTCACTAGAATTTCTTCCAGAAGATAATACTTGGGATACCCTGCAGGTCATGCTTGATGATTTGGAAATGACGGTGCTTGAGCACTTATGCCACCCAATAAAACGGAAGGGACAGGCGGAATTAAGGTGCAGAGCAGATAAAATTTTAATAGATTCGGAAGGAATTCTAGATAGAGGAGTAAGGAGAGTACGAGCATTTAAAACCTGGTGCCATCGCCTTACGCGGATTGAAAAACTGCAGGAAATAAAAACGATAAGGACGGTGCCGGTGCGAGGTTGAGCAAGAGAAGATAAGCGTGAAATGATAAAGTTAGTGGTCGCTCTTGGCATGGGAAACTTTACGGAATACATGAAGTATCTGCAGAATAAAATCAAAGCAATGATATATTCTTACTTCAAGCGATGTCTAATGAGGTTGGATCTTCAAGAGATGAGAGGAGAGAAATAAGACATAGACAAGGCTCCTAAGATGACAGAGATAGTTACAACAAGCCAGTTCATATGTTTTAGAAGCCTAAAGCTTGAAAATGAAGCTCGCGATGATAAAAAAAGATACCCGTGAAGATTTTACTGAAGAGCATTGGAAGTGTTTACGGACATACCGACAGCAAGTCGCCAAATATGTGCAAACCGCGTCGAAGATTTGCAAAATAGTTAAAAGTACCCGGGTTTAGTAAAAACTATGGATGAAGCTTAAGAAGAAGAAAAGGGGAGAGAATGAGAGACATGCAGCTTTAGGGTATGATTGTAGAGGCAGAGTGAGGATACCTACACAAAGCTGGGACTTAGCACTATGTAGGACCCCATAACCCATGGCGCTAGGTAGCTATATGTGGTTTCAAGCAAGGGAAGAATAGAATCTGTGACACTGCAAAAAATGGGTCTATCTTTTATCTAACATTCGAAGAAGGTGAAATAACAGTGCGCCTCCGCATATCACCACCTGAGAAGGTACGGTATACTATAGATGTATACTCTAAAGAACGAAGTACGGGAGTAGAAGAATTTCTAAGAGTGGACTTTATGCTGACCAATCCTCCATGGGTAATAGATGGTACTGACGCGGTGGGGGATATAGCGACTCGATATGACAAGACGCCGAATGATTCGGTAATGGATTTTGGAATCCAAGAGGTACGACTGAATTTCATAGGAGTATGGATGGTGCAGCGCTAGTTGGGCCGCGCGCTCGATTATCTACAGAATATGGAGTATGAGTGTATCCATGTTTAGTCATGGGTCAACATGACGTAGAAAGAAAAGATGCACGGGGGGGAGGGGGGGGGGGTTGGAGAGTGCTTTCAGGGTGCAACGAGGATATATATATATATATATTTTAGCATAAAGAGGTAGCAGGTGAACAATAGGGACTACGCGCGTTGCAGCAGAAACAAATTCTCTTTTCAGACGTTGAAGAAGAAGAAATGAAATCTGTGCGCTTCTAAGGCTATATTGAAGAAGCCATAGGAGAGGGTGTGGTTTTGCTGGAGGTCTTTCAAAGAACATGTGGATTTAGAAAAAGATGGCTACAACCAGGAAACTAAGTTGATTTCGCCAAGACACAGGGAGATTTTGAAGTGTGGGTTATGTTTAGACACGATGGATTCTCACATTCTTGGGAAATGGGGGTGTGCTGTTAGGACCTGGAGAACTGCAGTACTAGCCAGGGTGTCGTTAGGGCCTAGGAGAAACATAAGAACACTAACCTGCTACAGCGTACCAATAAGATGTATGATTATGACGAGATAATATTTACAGGTAGAGTAATTTCATTGGTATGTAGGATTCGTTATTAATATTTCGGATAAGGTCATATTGGAGAGTCCAACCAATTCTATTTGGTAAATAACGACACAAAATAAAAGAACAAGTATTCCTTAAAGTTCACAAGACATTTTCACCCAAGAAATCAGTACGGAAGAGTTGCAGAAGTCACGAGAAGAACGGACTGTCACATAGTTAAATGGGTTTTGAATAGCGACTATCTTGGCCACTAGTGTAAATTCCCCCTTTCAATGAAATATATTGACAGTTAACTTATTGCAACTATGGTACATGTACTGTTTTGTCTAATGGCGTGGTATGATGTAAACAGTAAGTACAACTCATAAGTCAGTTTTGGAACACGGCTCTGGTTAAACCAATGGATAAATTAGAATATACGAACAGTTTTGTTCAATTATTTTCCCCCTCACTCAAACTTAGAAATCAAAATAACTAATAATACACCCATTACCATTGTTAAAGTGAACGAAATTATTGTCAGAATTAGGGTAGACCAAACTGAGCCTGTTCACTTAGGTAAGATTAATATTTCATTATCGATGATTCACACGTAAATACAATTTACTTTAGCTGTGAGACTCTTATTAAAATTGGAGCGATGTCAGAACAGGTTTTGAGCAAAATGTCCTCATGGCAATGCGCTTTTTAGCCCATTTATGGGCTTCAAAGGTAAAAATGATTAAGAGGATGGAGATAAAATGAGGTGGCTGTCACAGCATCGGGATCCGTATGGTTTGACTCATCCCTACGCGGTTCTATTTACTATCTCAATAGTTGCATTTTGCAAAGATTTCAATAAACTTTTACCTTACTAGGAACTGTAAAGTTATTTTGAGCAGCTCACAATTTCCTAAGGTCCGGTCATCAAAGCTTGAGATCGTCATGATAAAGAAAAGGGCCGATTTTACGCCAAACAGCGAAATCTTTGATGTAGAAAGGGCAGCAGATTTGCTGTAACTCTCTTTAAATGATCCAATACAGTTAGTCAATCATTATTGAGAACTAGATAAAAAGGTTTCTCACAAGTCTCTTACTTTGATGGAGATGAATATAATTTACCTCTGAAGCTGGAAGAAAACAGTATTAAAGAGTCAATAACTGAATCTATATTTAAAGCTACTTTTATTTCTAAGACTGAAGACAGAAAGCTCAGATTAGTATGCTTCAATAATTCCAAAGCTTCTGGTTTAATTCAGGTGACCGGATATGTGAGTGGTGTAATACCTGTTCCATGTCACTTAGTCAGTGATGCTTCACCGAGTATTAGGGTAAAGTCTAGGTCTATTGGCAAAAAAAAGAAAACATGACTGAAAAACAGAATAGAAGAGTTTTTTTCCACAGGTATATGAAAACGCGTTGAACTTCGATTTACTCTGTTTCTACTCAAATTTCGCCGAAGAAGAGCAAAGATCCCGACAATCAATACCGGCTGGTTGTGGACACGAGCTGAGTGACTAATTACACCTTTTTTACCCCTCTTCAGTTATCATTACTTGAACACCAAGTGCAGAGAATCAGAAATGTGATATTTTAGAATTCAGTTGATATTATTTCAGGGCTTGCTTATCTTTCCAACGAAGAAGATTTAAAATACTACTTCAAAATGGCCACTCATTGGGGCGTTACCTATCAATTTCAAGGCGCAATTCAATGCTGGAAGGGCTCATCCATGTACTTTCAGAATCGTATCTACAGAAGAATCCTGGAAGTCAACGGCCTCATGGGGCCCGGCTTCATTTCACGTGGCCTGGTCCAATCGGTTGATGATGTGTTATTTTATACAAAAAAATGATTCATATGTAGATATGATGCGAATTGATCTCTAACAATTTATCAATAAGAAAGTGAGACTCAACGATAACAAATACGTTTTCATTACAACGAGGCTCAAGTATTGTAGCAATTACCTCGAAAAAAACAGCTTCGATCATGAGGCCGTATATTATGAAACCATTTCAAAGACAAAAAGACCAACTTACCAACATCAGTTAGCCACTATTTTATCTATGCGTAACTGATTGGAGTTAATGATTAACAAACTGAATAACTTCAGGAGAAAAGTTTTAAAAGCTCTCGAGCTGGGAATGAAACAGTCTAAATTGAAGTGTTTGAAACTCCCTATAGCATGAATGAAATTCTAAATTAAATACGGAAGGAATTTTATTAGAAATTTCAAACTCAATGAATAATAATCTTTTTTTTTATAAAATCCAGAACACAAGGTCGACGTCTTCAATAATGAAATCAAATATCATTGAGCGTCCTCAATGATCCAGAAAGATATTTAGGAGGATTAATTACGCACAATGAACGAAACATATTTTTTCTTTTGATACTTAGCAGCGCTTTTACCATCAGACAATTCAAGTACCACATTTTCACAAGTTTTTATATATATATATATAAATATCCTATTTTAAAATTTTCAAAAATGGTTTATTTCCTGGTTATAGATACTTGAATCCAGTCAAGATTTTAACTAGCCATTGTAATTTGATACGTTTTATCAGACCCAGGTGGAACGGGAACAAATCTCATTTAGCAAGATTTGGAATATAGGATATTATCTTAAAAGAATCTAACTTGGTATTTTTTCGCATTAGAGGAAACATAAATGTCCTCGTTAGTGTAGTCAGTAGATGGGGAAATGAACATTTTCAGGTCCCACTGACAAGCTTACTCAAATCAATTGTTATAATTTGAGAAGCAGAAAAGTAAAACAGGGTTATCCTATTCCCATTGATACTCATTCTACTTCATTAAAAGATTATTTGGGACAGATGAACAAAGATCACTTATCTTTTCTTAATCTGTATTACAAGTGGAAGTGTAAGTGCATCACCGAAGATAACCTCTTTGTGCTACAAAGGGAAGTCGACCCCTCTTTAGATGTTCTTAAAAAAAGATAATGTGAAATTGTCTTATCATGAAAGTTAGTGCCGAGTTTTGTTATCCAAAACCGCATAGTTTTTTGTTATTATTCTAGAATAACTGAGTTGGAGGAGCCCAATAAACTTTTTCTATTTGTTTCAGCTTTTACCGTGAAAGTTGAAAACTTGATCAGTGAATTGCACATGTAATATTTTTATTGAATTCGCATACATTATTTAATGAGAACACCTCAATATGAAACCGATCTGGGCAATGGTGTATTCGATCGTCTGAGAGTGTATTTTCTATATGTATCCAACGAGGGATATAACATTGTCATTATGGTCGATGCAACTCGCAATTTTTTATAACATATTATAATAAACGTAGAAGTATTGATGTTGTCAGAGTACTTTTAGCTTGACATATGTAAATTGAACTCAAGCCTATTTTTACCTTGATAGCTAACATAATTTCCTATTTTTATAATATTTTGATACAGGAACTTATTCAGTGGCTCATATATATGTACTCATTTGCGATATCTTATGGTCCATAAACAAATACCGATATTGAAGTTGCTAAAGTCTGTATTCTGTATATTCTAATACCGGTTACTGACATGTTGCATTTAGTGCAGAAATATTGAAAACAAATCTGATATTATATTTAAAATATTATTAATATGACCAGGACTACTTGAAATAAGAAATATATTCTTATTGAACTCTTCTTAGATCTTACGTTCAATGAAGAAACCGAAAAAGATGATACACTTACTCGTAGGCACTTCTTTAAGGCTGGAGACGGAACTAAATATTTGTGAAGAACGAGAGATCCTATCGAAGTAGTTCAATAAAATTAAGATTAGCTTAATTTATCCAAAAAAAATATAAAGAATTTTAGTCATTCTTTCAAACTTTGTGTTAACGTATCAACGAGAGATGTAATGCTATATTTATGAACTATCTTTTACAATGTAATTTAGACGACTGGGTATTGATGAGCTCCTCAAGCGCCTATTTCCCTAGACAGAAGAACAAACTAAAATGGCAATGTTCTTTTCAGGCGATTAATACTATTATAGCAATGGTTTAGAGGCTTATAATTTTATTAGCGAAAGAAATGATGTGCCATTCATCACAAATGTGGAGGTAAGCGCCTGTATATTATGCACCACCTGAAAATATTCTAAGGTTATTCAAGAGAACTTATGGAGCTTTATGAGCTAAATCCATGGAAGATATTAAATTAATGAATGAAGGTTATTTTCTGAAAATGAAATGACTCGGATTTGAGAAGGAAGATGTTACCTATGAGCCTCTAGAGCTCTTGTCAGCCAATGTATCACCTCTGGTAAAGGATTTGTTTGTTTGAGGAGGGAGGTGGGAAAAACAAGTTAAAGAAAGGTGTTTTTGATTCTGTTAACGACTTTATAAAAGAGAGTAATTAAGCTCTGTAACTGAATACAATAAATATTTGGAGAAAACGGCTTCATTATTCAAGACATGGTTACCAATAGAGAAGGCCATTTTAAAGTAGTAAGTTGCGGCTTACAGAGTAAAGAACTATAACGCTATCAATGATGGTTCACATTTTCTATTTAAGAAAACTCGATAAATGTACATATAGCCGCAAAAGCTTGTTCGTAAACAGAGCATCTCAGAATATAGTTTTTTTAAATTAAATGTCAATGAGGTAACTGTTTTCAACTTAGTAAAATATGGTATCGCTTTTTACAAGAAGTTGGGTCACAAGGTCATGAGAATGGAACGTTTGGTACAAAAATTCTTTAATTTAGCAATGTATACGAAAAACTTTAAGCCCAAAGATCTAGAAAACATAACATTTTTAGGGGAATAAATAAGTTGGAGCTCATCAAAATCAGGCTAGAATGTCTGGATGATGCAGAAAATATTAGAATTTTAATTTACGCTTACATGAAGCTCAAATGGAGCGGTTTACTTGACAAATTTATGAACCTTGAAACACAAGCTATAAACAAAGGACAAAAATTAAGATTCAAGATACGGCTACAAAGCAAATCGCAGTTATTACTGAAGAAATATAGCTTTAATATTTTATTAAGAAGAATTCTATGTCCCCCGAGCATATTTTATTCAATCAAAAGAAATGTGCAAGTGTGCGGAACAAATGCAATTCTGAAGTTAATGCCAATTATGAGAGCTCTTATTTGAAATACGACCTTTTTAAGTTTATAAGCTTACGTCTAAAACTAGATTTACTGGCTTTAGATGGGTTTTCAACTTTTTAAAGAAGCAAGATGTATATTTTCAAACTGCGATCATTGTTCCTCCTTGGAAATTAGCCGGAGAGATACCTACAAGGAGTCCTACTTTAATCTACAAAGAGGTGAATTTAAAATTTATCTCGTTTAAGAAGATTATCTCTGTTATCACGATTGGAGTTACTTTTATTTAGGTCAATCATGCCTATGAATATCAGCTTCGATCTCTTATTAACCAACCGGGATACAAAATCAGGGGCACTTTCATTTGGGTTCAAGTTAGTAACCAAGGTTCGGTGCTATCTTCCACTGACTCCCATATGAATGTGGATGAGGAAACCTGGTTGATGATATCTATCGGCGGTGTTTCATTGCAATAAATAAAAACTAGCTTTGTTGTAGATCTATTTTTATCTAAAAAAGTGACCAGTCAAAGAAGCTAGATGAGCTTTATTCGCAAATTGAAGGTCTTTTCTCATAGAAAACGAGGTTCCGCAAATTTATTGGACACCCCATGGAATGTTAGAAACCATTGGGTCACAATTGGACACAAATTGGCTGCAAATTTTGACATGGAAAGTTTCAACTTACCTCTCTCAAAGTTCTTTAAATTGTTAAATTAAACCAAGGGGTAGTATTAGTCCTGATTGTTATGGTTGTAGTTAATAACGACATTTTGTACCATATTGATAAGCTGTTACAGTCGAAATAGAAAGTGAGAACCCAAAGGATAACATAATTGGTTATCTGTTTAGCTCGCCAGTTCATTATTGTTAGGTAGAAAACTGCTATATTCAGTTTGATATGGCAAATGTTATAATTAATTGTTATTGATTTTGCAAGAAAAGAGAGATACAATTTACTTTCGAAACACTCACTTTTTTCTTTACCTAATTTCTATGTTGCTTCTTAACTACAAGATAACTCTGAAAGCTCCTTGTATATCTGTAGAAAAAATTGCAGATATTAGATTTGCTCAATATTTAAAACCCAAAACCCTAAACATTCATTTAAGTCTCAAAGAATAGTCTCCTTCAAGGTCCAACGCTTATCCGTATCTCTAAATGATCCATCAAATGTATTTAACTGTGCCACATCACTACCAAACTTCACTCAACCTCAATACTACATTACCATATATATATATATATATATATATATATAACCAATAATGGTTCCACCGAGCGTGAAAGAGTTGAAAACCTAAGAATACAATTAGAATACAGAGATAATAAGGTAAGGATGGAATGAGAGTAAGGGGTAGGTAAATAGAGATGTTATCTGTGTAAAAAAGAAAGAAATATGTAAAATAATATAGGTAATAAGTCTTCTTGTTCGTAAATAACTTGTCCTTATCAGAATAACCTTTTGACTCAAATAGAAATAACTTTGTCTTTGTTCCTTGAATTATAGTTAACGGTTAATAACAACAGTAATATCATATTGCAAACGGCTATCACAGGTACCCAATACTATTCGCGACCAGTTTTAATACGACTTAATTATTGCAATTAGTTAGTATTTAAACCAAACTAAAATACAGCTAAGCGTTAGTCACTGCTACATATCAGCGCAGGACTAATATCAACACTTGATCAAAGCAATTTGCATATTCAAATTACAATACTTTATCCTTCAGAAACTTTGGTCGAGTATTTTTTTGCAATCATATACCACAAAAATCTGCAGTTTTACCTTTTTCCAAATATCTGCAACATATTTCTACTGGGCACCAACTATTCAAGGAATCCATACTCCATCTGGATTCTTGCTTTATTCGCAAACTATGGTTTATATTATATCACCTAAATCCAGTTTAAAAGATCTGTGCTTCCTTCTAACTCCAAATAGTAATATCTCCTTATTATGCCTGAAGAAGTTACTCTGATAGTCCTTAGTTTGCTTTATTGTGACGTTTTCACCCCAACTATCAGTCACAACAACTTAGATCTCCATCTCCGTATACACTGCAGATCCAATTCAATTTTGGCGTTAGTGACCCAAAGAGCGACAAATCTCTGACCTGATAGTTCTCCTAATTCAACCCCAAAACTTCCTTATTGGACAACATATCATAAGCAATTGATAATCCTCTAAATGGCAAGAGGAATGCTCCATCGCTCCATGGCGGATCTAGTAGGACCATACCATACTTTTATACTTCATCAAGATCTAAACTACAAACATCTTCCATCCTGAAAAAACTCCCCTGGGTTGAATCCAGATGCAAAAAGGCTGATTTTGATATTCTGGATAACCAGAAATGCAATAAATACAATATGCAGTAACTCCCACAACATCCCTTAAAAGATTGCCATTTGTTCTCTGATACCAATTCTCAAAGATTTGGACCAATTTCCTGACTTTTAACTGCTTATTTATCTCCTCCTTGAGTAATCTCCTCTATTGATTCAATTCTCCTGACTCACTCAACCCATCGTATACATCTCCGACGGCCCCGATTTCTTTTGAATTAAGTCTAGTGACATCCATCCAAGTTCTTCTAATTCAGACTTATCTTAAATACTCCTACTCAAATCCAGTTCTAATGCATGGAAAACCAAATCACCCAACCAAATCTGCTTATCTCCCAGTTGCAGTACTCCTTTGAAACTAACCTTTCCAACTATAGCCACCCTTTCTACCCACATCTTTACAATACAGGCGATGCCCTTCCTCCACAGATAACTCCGATTTCTCCACCCGCTTCAAACTAATACAATTACAGGCAGTCCCTGAATCCAACAGGACCAGTGTCACCTTTTCGCCAAACATCAGCCTCATTTCTTCCTCAGTTGTGTTAGATTCAATTGTTCCGTCATTAATCAACAACGCTTTCCCACTATCCTCCGTTCCTCCACGAATCTAATGTATCCCCGAATATCCCCCAAACTGACCCTCGGGTTAGAGATCTAATCTAAACTGAGCAATGGTACCTTTCTCCAACTGAACCTAACTCCTTTTCTCTCAAACTTATCCTTAGCCTTTCTCCTTATCTCCTTCAATTCCTCAAATGGTATCTGGAGTTCTTGGTTTATGATCATCCCTCTGCTATGAAATACCCCATTCCTCCCATCATTCCGCTTTTTCAACACTTCAAAACCAAATTTCAATCCAACAAACTCAAGAATTATCTGGGATCCCATGTTCAACTGCAACATATTCACTGTCTGCGACTCGTTTCCCCCGGCAAATATCCTCTTTTTATAAACTC
>JAALGZ010000137.1:12500-15499 GCA_015227615.1 Labyrinthula sp. Ha | reverse complement strand
GGACAACCAAAATGTCTAGAACTTCTATAAACCACTTGGGTTATTGGTAATCAACTAGAAACTAAGTATTATACCATTTTTAGGTGTGTTTTGACATTCCTTCACTTTCTAACTGTTGATCTGCTTGTAGATGGAGTTGTAGCTGGAGCTGCTAGGGGTACATCCAGGGCAGTTGAGCACAACCAAAATTTCTAGAACTTCTATAAACCACTTGGGTTATTGGTAATCAACTAGAAACTAAGTATTATACCATTTTTAGGTGTGTTTTGACATTCCTTCACTTTCTAACTGTTGATCTACTTGTAGATGGAGTTGTAGCTGGAGCTGCTAGGGGTACATCCAGGGCAGTTGAGCACAACCAAAATGTTTAGAACTTCTATAAACCACTTGGGTTATTGGTAATCAACTAGAAACTAAGTATTATACCATTTTTAGGTGTGTTTTGACATTCCTTCACTTTCTAACTGTTGATCTACTTGTAGATGGAGTTGTAGCTGGAGCTACTAGGGGTACATCCAGGGCAGTTGAGGACAACCAAAATGTCTAGAACTTCTATAAACCACTTGGGTTATTGGTAATCAACTAGAAACTAAGTATTATACCATTTTTAGGTGTGTTTTGACATTCCTTCACTTTCTAACTGTTGATCTACTTGTAGATGGAGTTGTAGCTGGAGCTGCTAGGGGTACATCCAGGGCAGTTGAGCACAACCAAAATGTTTAGAACTTCTATAAACCACTTGGGCTATTGGTAATCAACTAGAAACTAAGTATTATAAATATTATAGGTGTGTTTTGACATTCCTTCACTTTCTAACTGTTGATCTACTTGTAGATGGAGTTGTAGCTGAGCAATAGGGGGTACATCCAGGGCAGCTGAGAGGACACCAAATGTTTAGGAACTTATAAACCACTTGGGTTGGTAATCAACTGTGAAACTAAGTATGTACCATTTTTAGTGTGTTTTGACACTTCACTTCTCAACTGCTGATCTACTCTGTAGATGGAGCTGTAGCTGAGCTACTAGAGGTACATCCAGGGCAGTTGAGGACAACCAAAATGTCTAGAACTTCTATAAACCACTTGGGTTATTGGTAATCAACTAGAAACTAAGTATTATACCATTTTTAGGTGTGTTTTGACATTCCTTCACTTTCTAACTGTTGATCTACTTGTAGATGGAGTTGTAGCTGGAGCTACTAGGGGTACATCCAGGGCAGTTGAGGACAACCAAAATGTCTAGAACTTCTATAAACCACTTGGGTTATTGGTAATCAACTAGAAACTAAGTATTATACCATTTTTAGGTGTGTTTTGACATTCCTTCACTTTCTAACTGTTGATCTACTTGTAGATGGAGTTGTAGCTGGAGCTGCTAGGGGTACATCCAGAGCAGTTGAGCACAACCAAAATGTTTAGAACTTCTATAAACCACTTGGGTTATTGGTAATCAACTAGAAACTAAGTATTATATCATTTTTAGGTGTGTTTTGACATTCCTTCACTTTCTAACTGTTGATCTACTTGTAGATGGAGTTGTAGCTGGAGCTGCTAGGGGTACATCCAGAGCAGTTGAGCACAATCAAAATGTTTAGAACTTCTATAAACCACTTGGGTTATTGGTAATCAACTAGAAACTAAGTATTATACCATTTTTAGGTGTGTTTTGACATTCCTTCACTTTCTAACTGTTGATCTACTTGTAGATGGAGTTGTAGCTGGAGCTGCTAGGGGTACATCCAGAGCAGTTGAGGACAACCAAAATGTCTAGAACTTCTATAAACCACTTGGGTTATTGGTAATCAACTAGAAACTAAGTATTATACCATTTTTAGGTGTGTTTTGACATTCCTTCACTTTCTAACTGTTGATCTACTTGTAGATGGAGTTGTAGCTGGAGCTGCTAGGGGTACATCCAGAGCAGTTGAGCACAACCAAAATGTTTAGAACTTCTATAAACCACTTGGGTTATTGGTAATCAACTATAAACTAAGTATTATACCATTTTTAGGTGTGTTTTGACATTCCTTCACTTTCTAACTGTTGATCTACTTGTAGATGGAGTTGTAGCTGGAGCTGCTAGGGGTACATCCAGAGCAGTTGAGCACAACCAAAATGTCTAGAACTTCTATAAACCACTTGGGTTATTGGTAATCAACTAGAAACTAAGTATTATACCATTTTTAGGTGTGTTTTGACATTCCTTCACTTTCTAACTGTTGATCTACTTGTAGATGGAGTTGTAGCTGGAGCTGCTAGGGGTACATCCAGGGCAGTTGAGCACAACCAAAATGTTTAGAACTTCTATAAACCACTTGGGTTATTGGTAATCAACTAGAAACTAAGTATTATACCATTTTTAGGTGTGTTTTGACATTCCTTCACTTTCTAACTGTTGATCTACTTGTAGATGGAGTTGTAGCTGGAGCTGCTAGGGGTACATCCAGAGCAGTTGAGGACAACCAAAATGTCTACACCGTCAAGAAACCACTTCAAGAAAGTGAAAGTCTTACTTTAAACAGTTTCAAATGTTTCAAACTCTGCTGTGAATCCATTTGTTTCACATCCCTTGCTAAACGTGACCAGAGTGGTTAACGCGCACCCTGGTGCAACCCTTAAGTGACTCCTGTAAAAATAGCACAGCCTGTAGTTGGCTTCGTAATGTACTGTTAAAACGTATTCTGGAATCTAACCAGAAAATATGTTTAAAATTTAGAATGCCTGTCGATTGCACTAGCAGTCAACTCAGGTCAACCTTAGTAGCAGTCAACTCAAATTTGACAAGTCAAGCTGCCAAATTTCACAAGTCAACTCAGGTCAACCTTAGTAGCAGTCAACTCAAATTTCACAAGTCAAGTTGCCAAATTTCACAAGTCAACTCAGGTCAACCTTACTTGCAGTCAACTTAAATTTGACAAGTCAAGTTGCCAAATTTCACAAGTCAACTCAGGTCAACCTCACTTGCAGTCAACTTAAATTTGACAAGTCAACCTGCCAAAT
>JAALGZ010000137.1:5000-7500 GCA_015227615.1 Labyrinthula sp. Ha | reverse complement strand
TTTACACCCAAATACTTGTAACTTCTTACATAAGGAATCTCCTCCCCATCGACCATAACTGGCCGATTAAATGGTTCAGATGTGTTAAGAGTTACTCGAAGTACGCCACACTTCGATGCATTAGCTTTCATGTTGTTTTTATTGAGCCAGCCAGTTAACTCATCCATTGCACTCTGCAAGCCACTAGTTGACTCCCCCAGTATAACCAGGTCGTCGGCAAACATTAAATGCGAAATGAGGACTTTACCTCTCTCATGAGGTATGGCTACACCCTTATATTGTCTAATAACATCATTAAAATAGATGTTGAACAGTACTGGGCTAAGTGGGCATCCCTGTCTGAGTCCTTTTTGTACCTTGATAGACTCTGAGATTCTATATTCGCCTGGAATTCCTGTTCTCACCTTCACTGCTGATGAAGCATAAAGAGCGCGCAGAAAGGACAAGGTTCTACCCCTGATCCCATACAAGTAAAGTTTCCGGAATAATCCCTCATGAGGGACAGAATCGTAAGCCTTCCGAAGGTCCACAAAGCCAAGATAAGTGTTCTCATGTGACTTATACAAGCGTCTTTGGCAAGCCTCCACCAATGTGAAGACCTGAACAGGGCACTCCTCCAGTTTTCGAAAACCGGCCTGTCCTTTATGGAAAAACCCCCTGGATTCAAGGTGCTCAGATATACGTCTTTCGACGACCTTACACAGTATTTTAATAAATACTGGCATTAGGCTGATTCCACGGTAGTTACTTGCATCTGTTTTACTTCCCTTTTTGTGTATGAACACCAACAATGAGGTCATCTGGCTTTCAGGAATCTGACCAAGTACGAATATAGCTCTCAGAGCCACGCATAATTCTCTCCAGGCGGGTGAATTATTTCTGTTTCCCAAGGCCATGGCTTTAAAAATCTCAGCTGGAACCCCATCAATCCCAGCTGCCTTTTGAGTTTTCAAAGCGGCAATCGCAAACAACAATTCATTATCACTTGGGGCCTCATCAGCGTTGTCAAGCTCATGGGTTGATCTTTCGATCTGCTGAAAGGCTTGTTCCCAATGTTCCGGATCTCGAGCAGGAGCCGAAGACTCTTTCAGTAAGTGCTCGGTGTACGCAGTCCAAGCTGCCTGATTTGTGTCAGGATCATCCGTCAACTCCTCAGTAACTGGATGCTTTATGTACACCTCCTCAAGGTTTCGTCTATTCCCCATTTGGCCCTTAGAATATCTAAAGAACTTTCTTGGATCTGTTGTTAGAGCTTGAAAAGCAAGCTCATGTCGGTACAACAACCGGCTCCTTTCTTCCTCCCTGATGCGCTTAGAGCACCATTTGTGCGACTCCTTCCAAAGTTGTAGTAGCCTCTCTTTTTGAGGGCCTTTAGCGTTAACAATTTTAGCGCCTATCATTCTTTGTTTTCTTAGGCGCCTAACTACATCCTTGGGGATTCGAAGTCTTTTTGGAAATTTCGTTTCAGCATACTTCAAAAGTCCGCTCTCTAGAGCAGCCTCTTTGGCAGCTTTAACTACTCCTTCCACACACTTATTCGTCACGCTCTTATAGAGTGAGCGCCCCTCTGCCGTTTCCATACTAGAATCAATCTCGTCAAGGATGTCAAACCTACAGGACTTCTGTAGTTGAGCAAACTTTTCATGATTTCCGAAGTCAGCACTCCTCATACGATTAGGAACGAAACGAGTTCGTTTCCACTCGCAAGTATTGTACTTCTCCGCCGGCTGATGACCAAAAGTGGATAGAACCGGATAATGATCGCTCCCTAATTCAGTCGTTAAAACATCTGAAGCCCGCAAAGTTAACCCAGTTCCATCCTGGAGTACACAATGATCAATTACTTTTCGTCCCCGTAACCTCGACGTTGTTTGAGGTACAGGTGGCACACGAAAAGAGCTGGTTTCCGAAACCAGTTTTAGCATATCCCTGCGCCCGCAATTAAAGTCACCCATAATTACTATCGGAACATCGTGATACCTCGCAGAAAGATTCCAAATAAGATTCTTGAATCTATTAGTTTCAATCTTCTTAGCCTCACTATCCTGTGGGATATACTGAGACCCTACAATTAAAGTCCCCTCCGTTTCATCTTTCCCTCACGGTACTTGTATTCTATTGGTTTTCCATCAATATTTATACTTGGAAGTGGTTTACCTTCCTTTTAGGCTACGATACCAGGTAACCTGACTCTTTATGTAGGACCGTACGAGCATTTTGCCATGACTTTCACATGCTACGGTTGTACATTCGAGTACGTTCTTTAAAGCTCTGGTACCTACACTCCACAATTCCCTTACAGGATTTGAAGTTTGATATTATCCCTTTTCACTCGCCGTTACTAGGAGAATCCTTTTTAGTTTATTGTCCTTCCCTTATTTATATGCTTAAATTCAGGGAGTGCTCTTTTGCAGGTGAGGAACAAAATATTTATTGTTATATACAAATTTGTCTTCAACAGAGCTCATCTGAGCACCGATTATGGATAATTATGTGGAGA
>JAALGZ010000136.1:0-5000 GCA_015227615.1 Labyrinthula sp. Ha | reverse complement strand
GTGCTCAACTGCTCTGGATGTACCCCTAGCAGCTCCAGCTACAACTCCATCTACAAGTAGATCAACAGTTAGAAAGTGAAGGAATGTCAAAACACACCTAAAAATGGTATAATACTTAGTTTCTAGTTGATTACCAATAACCCAAGTGGTTTATAGAAGTTCTAGACATTTTGGTTGTCCTCAACTGCCCTGGATGTACCCCTAGTAGCTCCAGCTACAACTCCATCTACAAGTAGATCAACAGTTAGAAAGTGAAGGAATGTCAAAACACACCTAAAAATGGTATAATACTTAGTTTCTAGTTGATTACCAATAACCCAAGTGGTTTATAGAAGTTCTAGACATTTTGGTTGTCCTCAACTGCTCTGGATGTACCCCTAGCAGCTCCAGCTACAACTCCATCTACAAGTAGATCAACAGTTAGAAAGTGAAGGAATGTCAAAACACACCAAAAAATGGTATAATACTTAGTTTCTAGTTGATTACCAATAACCCAAGTGGTTTATAGAAGTTCTAAACATTTTGATTGTGCTCAACTGCTCTGGATGTACCCCTAGCAGCTCCAGCTACAACTCCATCTACAAGTAGATCAACAGTTAGAAAGTGAAGGAATGTCAAAACACACCTAAAAATGGTATAATACTTAGTTTCTAGTTGATTACCAATAACCCAAGTGGTTTATAGAAGTTCTAGACATTTTGGTTGTGCTCAACTGCCCTGGATGTACCCCTAGCAGCTCCAGCTACAACTCCATCTACAAGTAGATCAACAGTTAGAAAGTGAAGGAATGTCAAAACACACCTAAAAATGGTATAATACTTAGTTTCTAGTTGATTACCAATAACCCAAGTGGTTTATAGAAGTTCTAAACATTTTGGTTGTCCTCAACTGCCCTGGATGTACCCCTAGTAGCTCCAGCTACAACTCCATCTACAAGTAGATCAACAGTTAGAAAGTGAAGGAATGTCAAAACACACCTAAAAATGGTATAATACTTAGTTTCTAGTTGATTACCAATAACCCAAGTGGTTTATAGAAGTTCTAGAAATTTTGGTTGTGCTCAACTGCCCTGGATGTACCCCTAGTAGCTCCAGCTACAACTCCATCTACAAGTAGATCAACAGTTAGAAAGTGAAGGAATGTCAAAACACACCTAAAAATGGTATAATACTTAGTTTCTAGTTGATTACCAATAACCCAAGTGGTTTATAGAAGTTCTAGACATTTTGGTTGTCCTCAACTGCCCTGGATGTACCCCTAGTAGCTCCAGCTACAACTCCATCTACAAGTAGATCAACAGTTAGAAAGTGAAGAAATGTCAAAACACACCTAAAAATGGTATAATACTTAGTTTCTAGTTGATTACCAATAACCCAAGTGGTTTATAGAAGTTCTAAACATTTTGGTTGTCCTCAACTGCCCTGATAAAATTCCCCTCAGTAGCTCCAGCTACAACCTATCTACAAGTAGATCAACATTAGAAAGTGAAGGAATGTCAAACACACCTAAAAATGGTATAATACTTAGTTTCTAGTTGATTACCAATAACCCAAGTGGTTTATAGTTCTAAACATTTTATACCCCAACTGCCCTGATGTACCCCTATAGCTCCAGCTAACCTATCTACAAGTAGATCAACGTTTAGCAAGTGAAGAAAGTTCAAAACACACCTAAAATGGTATAATACTTAGTTTCTAGTTGATTACCAATAACCCAAGTGGTTTATAGAAGTTCTAAACATTTTGGTTGTGCTCAACTGCCCTGGATGTACCCCTAGTAGCTCCAGCTACAACTCCATCTACAAGTAGATCAACAGTTAGAAAGTGAAGGAATGTCAAAACACACCTAAAAATGGTATAATACTTAGTTTCTAGTTGATTACCAATAACCCAAGTGGTTTATAGAAGTTCTAAACATTTTGGTTGTGCTCAACTGCTCTGGATGTACCCCTAGCAGCTCCAGCTACAACTCCATCTACAAGTAGATCAACAGTTAGAAAGTGAAGGAATGTCAAAACACACCTAAAAATGGTATAATACTTAGTTTCTAGTTGATTACCAATAACCCAAGTGGTTTATAGAAGTTCTAAACATTTTGGTTGTGCTCAACTGCTCTGGATGTACCCCTAGCAGCTCCAGCTACAACTCCATCTACAAGTAGATCAACAGTTAGAAAGTGAAGGAATGTCAAAACACACCTAAAAATGGTATAATACTTAGTTTCTAGTTGATTACCAATAACCCAAGTGGTTTATAGAAGTTCTAGACATTTTGGTTGTGCTCAACTGCTCTGGATGTACCCCTAGCAGCTCCAGCTACAACTCCATCTACAAGTAGATCAACAGTTAGAAAGTGAAGGAATGTCAAAACACACCTAAAAATGGTATAATACTTAGTTTCTAGTTGATTACCAATAACCCAAGTGGTTTATAGAAGTTCTAGACATTTTGGTTGTGCTCAACTGCCCTGGATGTACCCCTAGCAGCCCCAGCTACAACCCCATCTACAAGTAGATCAACAGTTAGAAAGTGAAGGAATGTCAAAACACACCTAAAAATGGTATAATTCTTAGTTTCTAGTTGACTACCAATAACCCAAGTGGTTTATAGAAGTTCTAAACATTTTGGTTGTGCTCAACTGCTCTGGATGTACCCCTAGCAGCTCCAGCTACAACTCCATCTACAAGTAGACCAACAGTTAGAAAGTGAAGGAATGTCAAAACACACCAAAAAATGGTATAATACTTAGTTTCTAGTTGATTACCAATAACCCAAGTGGCTTATAGAAGTTCTAAACATTTTGATTGTGCTCAACTGCTCTGGATGTACCCCTAGCAGCTCCAGCTACAACTCCATCTACAAGTAGATCAACAGTTAGAAAGTGAAGGAATGTCAAAACACACCTAAAAATGGTATAATACTTAGTTTCTAGTTGATTACCAATAACCCAAGTGGTTTATAGAAGTTCTAGATATTTTGGTTGTGCTCAACTGCCCTGGATGTACCCCTAGCAGCTCCAGCTACAACTCCATCTACAAGTAGATCAACAGTTAGAAAGTGAAGGAATGTCAAAACACACCTAAAAATGGTATAATACTTAGTTTCTAGTTGATTACCAATAACCCAAGTGGTTTATAGAAGTTCTAAACATTTTGGTTGTGCTCAACTGCCCTGGATGTACCCCTAGCAGCTCCAGCTACAACTCCATCTACAAGTAGATCAACAGTTAGAAAGTGAAGGAATGTCAAAACACACCTAAAAATGGTATAATACTTAGTTTCTAGTTGATTACCAATAACCCAAGTGGTTTATAGAAGTTCTAGACATTTTGGTTGTCCTCAACTGCTCTGGATGTACCCCTAGCAGCTCCAGCTACAACTCCATCTACAAGTAGATCAACAGTTAGAAAGTGAAGGAATGTCAAAACACACCTAAAAATGGTATAATACTTAGTTTCTAGTTGATTACCAATAACCCAAGTGGTTTATAGAAGTTCTAGACATTTTGGTTGTGCTCAACTGCCCTGGATGTACCCCTAGCAGCTCCAGCTACAACTCCATCTACAAGTAGATCAACAGTTAGAAAGTGAAGGAATGTCAAAACACACCTAAAATGGTATAATACGTAGTTTCTAGTTGATTACAAATAAACAAAGTAGATTATAGAAGTTATAGACATTTATGCTCAACTGCTCTGATGTACCCCCTAGCAGCTCCAGCTACAACCCATCTGCCAGCAGATCAACAGTTAGAAAGTAAGAACAAACACACCTAAAATGGTATAATACTTAGTTTCTAGTTGATTACCAATAACCCAAGTGGTTTATAGAAGTTCTAGACATTTTGGTTGTCCTCAACTGCCCTGGATGTACCCCTAGTAGCTCCAGCTACAACTCCATCTACAAGTAGATCACCAGTTAGAAAGTGAAGGAATGTCAAAACACACCTAAAAATGGTATAATACTTAGTTTCTAGTTGATTACCAATAACCCAAGTGGTTTATAGAAGTTCTAGACATTTTGGTTGTCCTCAACTGCCCTGGATGTACCCCTAGTAGCTCCAGCTACAACTCCATCTACAAGTAGATCAACAGTTAGAAAGTGAAGGAATGTCAAAAAACACCTAAAAATGGTATAATACTTAGTTTCTAGTTGATTACCAATAACCCAAGTGGTTTATAGAAGTTCTAGACATTTTGGTTGTGCTCAACTGCTCTGGATGTACCCCTAGCAGCTCCAGCTACAACTCCATCTACAAGTAGATCAACAGTTAGAAAGTGAAGGAATGTCAAAACACACCTAAAAATGGTATAATACTTAGTTTCTAGCTGATTACCAATAACCCAAGTGGTTTATAGAAGTTCTAGACATTTTGGTTGTCCTCAACTGCCCTGGATGTACCCCTAGTAGCTCCAGCTACAACTCCATCTACAAGTAGATCAACAGTTAGAAAGTGAAGGAATGTCAAAACACACCTAAAATTGGTATAATACTTAGTTTCTAGTTGATTACCAATAACCCAAGTGGTTTATAGAAGTTCTAAACATTTTGGTTGTGCTCAACTGCCCTGGATGTACCCCTAGTAGCTCCAGCTACAACTCCATCTACAAGTAGATCAACAGTTAGAAAGTGAAGGAATGTCAAAACACACCTAAAAATGGTATAATACTTAGTTTCTAGTTGATTACCAATAACCCAAGTGGTTTATAGAAGTTCTAGACATTTTGGTTGTCCTCAACTGCCCTGGATGTACCCCTAGTAGCTCCAGCTACAACTCCATCTACAAGTAGATCAACAGTTAGAAAGTGAAGGAATGTCAAAACACACCTAAAAATGGTATAATACTTAGTTTCTAGTTGATTACCAATAACCCAAGTGGTTTATAGAAGTTCTAGACATTTTGGTTGTCCTCAACTGCCCTGGATGTACCCCTAGTAGCTCCAGCTACAACTCCATCTACAAGTAGATCAACAGTTAGAAAGTGAAGGAATGTCAAAACACACC
>JAALGZ010000135.1:0-16231 GCA_015227615.1 Labyrinthula sp. Ha | reverse complement strand
TTATCAATCCCGTTTCTGACTGTCCAATCACAAACACGATCTAAATTATACTCATCCAACATCCTTTGATCATATCTTGCATAAAATCTCTCCAACATTAATCTTACATATCTAGGTAATCCACTTGTATCATTTCCATCTCTTTTTGTTCTTTTTACTTCATTCACACGAGATCGAGATGGTTGAGATCCTCGTGATGGTTGAGAAACTTTCGATACTGGTCTTCTTTCACTTCTCGATTCTCGAATAAGTTGTAAATTAGTTCCATATTTACCATATAACTTTTCATTTAATTTATCTAAACCTTGAGTATTTGCATATTCAACTAAAGGATTCATATCTAATTCTGCTCTATCAGGTTCAACAATACGAAAAAAATTAGTTAGTTCTTCTCGAAGTTCATTTGAACTAGATCTAGAATTTTCATTCCCGAAATCTTTTTCACCAAAACTTGTTCTTTTTTTAAAAGTAGGAGAACCTAAATTATCATTTATTTCACTTTGTTTAGATTGAGAAGGAAAAGATAAATCTTCACCATATTGTTGAAATAATTTTGCATTTAATTTATGTTCACCAAATTTAAGTGCATATTCAACAACTTCACCAATTCCTTGATGTAAACGTTCAGGATTATGTTTACGATAAAATAAAGTTAATTTATCAAATATATCCGCTCTTGCTTCATCTTCTTCAATAGATTCACCAGGTGCTAAACCAGCTCTTAATCGTATAGAAACAATATTTTTTCTTTTTGTTCTTGGATTTGGCATTTCATTTAATTCTTCAGGTGATTTAAATGAATTAATATTATCTTCTTGATTATTTTCTTGGTTCATTTCTGTTATATTTATTCCATATTTTTCTTTTAACTTTTTGTCTAATTCATCAAATCCCTTTTTTGCAATATATTTTATAAGTACATTAAAATTATGTTGTATAAGTCTATCAGGGTCATATTTCATAAAAAATTGACGTACTTTTTCTTGTTGATCTAAAGGGACTTGATCAATCCATTGTTGTTCATCTTCCATTCTTCTTTCTTTTACTGTATTTATTTTTTTAATCGCTTTTTGATTTTCTTATCGGAATTCGAAAACCGATAATACTTTTTGGTTATTATCGGTATTATATCGGATATAAAAAAAAAGTTATTATATTAAACTAAAAAGTAGAAAATATCAATAATATATGTCTACTATATTGATCACTTGTATATTTTCTATATAAACTCTTAATATTTAATATAAACATCTGTCAGTTCCAGTCTTCAAGAGAAATTTTTATTTTTTTTCAGCACTTATCCTTGGTTCTCATAAGTATAGAATTGATTTATTTAAAGTATCCTAAGTTATATCAGAATCTTCAAAATAATCAGTACTGCTAAAAAAAATTTTTTTTACTTGTCATTATCCCCTCGCTTCAATTCCTTGTACCTGATTTCACTCTTCAGTGTTTCAACCACTTGATTTCATTTCATTTTAATAGAACTTGAACTAATATCCTAAACTTTAAGGCGTATAAAATAATTAAATGTAAACCATTAAACTGCAGTGCATTTTTTTCAGCGTGTGATTCCAAACCGTGAATCATAGGGACAACTCAAGTAATAAGTAACGTTGTTTCAACTATGATTTTTTTCTAACTGCATTAAATTAATCCTAATTAGGTGATAAAACGTAATATACTTTGCCAAAAAATTCCAACATGTAACCATAGGGGGCTCGGCCAGAAATTGGTGTCTATTCTATCTCCAAAATTTGCCCAATATTATTACGGGTACGCCTCAAGTGCGTACAAACAAGAAAGAGAAAAGCTCTACCTCTGCACTTGTTGTCCAGAAAGGTCACTTATTCTTGGAGGCATTATAGACCATATCTTTTTATCTCGATAAAAGAAACAAGATTTGACGGTGTGTTCTCTCTCTCGCAAGAAGGTTTAGCTTACCTCATTTCATAATTGAAATATTTCTTGAGGTTGAAAGGTGCCAAAGATGCTAAGGCACATAATTTCTAATATATCCATGTACTTCTGTTAATCCTTTGTTTCTCCTCTCTATTAATGCAGCTTCGATGATTTAACATTTATTAAAGTCGTATTGATAAAGTAAAATAATTAGCAGTATTTTTAGGGAGTAAGCTTATGACTAGTGTCACACAATAAAAAGATACACAGCAACAATGCTCTGAGAATTGCTAAGAGCAAGCACATAACTATGACGCGAATAACAAGAGCAAATTGGCTTGGCAAAGTATGGATCCAACAAATTTATATCTAAGTGGAAATAGCTTAACAAGTTCTTAGCTTTACCTAATCTTGATTTTACTATTTCGGATCAACATGAATATGAACACACCTCCTGATTGCGTATCTTGATCATACGTAGATTTTTCTGAGAGCATAAAAATAGTATATCTGTTTCATCTGCACAGAATGAAGCATGAATAAGTTACTAAAGAGATGTAACTTTCGCTCGAGCTTGCTGAATTATTCCTAGTTGATAGAGCATATACCAATTTGCCTTTGTTTGTGGAAATCTTTTTGGACATAATATAACCTATCGCACAGTAATAACACTTAGAGGTAGCGAATATACGGCGAATGACGTTTATTGGGGTTTCCAGTAGGAAAAGGGTGCTTGTAACAACTTAATCTGTTTTGCCGAGGAGAGCTCCTGTGGAGTTTTCCTTATGATACAGTGGTTCTTTCTCTCATTACATCTAATTATAAAAACTTTTGAGAGCTGTGAATTAGAAATTCCCTATTATTTGGGCGGCCTTTCTGATATTTCATACGAAGATGCAATATCTTTAACAGACTTAAGATTCTTACGCTATTATTATCCATTCCATACGAGTTGTGTTCTTTCACTTAACTCTGGGAGACTCGAGATTATCTATTTGTCATGAATGACATCTAAGTTACTCCCTTGTAAAGTGATATTTTTTTTAGATGGTCTCAGCAGTAAGACTAGGCATTTTATTGCAAAGAATAGCAATTTCCGTTGCTTGTTTTGTTTCTGTGCTTCTTATATGATAGCCAGGTGCTCAAAGGCATTCAAATGGTTCAACCACTCATGATCAAGCATATAAAGTTGTAGCTGCCTTTTCTATAAAGAGCTAGCAAATTCTGCAGATGGTTTTTAAGTGAAAAAGGCCTTCTAAGAAACAGATTAAGAGTATGCTCGAACACCTGACTTCTAGCAAGTTCAAAATTCTTAACTTTAAATTCAATTCCGCTTCAGCCAAGGTAACAAGAGTCTTACTCTGTTTAGACCATCAAAGGATTTGGCATTCTTTAGTTAATCAATACATAGGAAGATTTTTTGCAATATAAAGATACATGTTTGTGTTCAACTCGCTCTATTCATGAAAAAAACTTGCCTAGTTATTTGGTTTGAAATATAATATAATATCATTACTGAAGTGTAGTTTTATATGACATATATTACTTTTAAGCCTCTCTGAAATAATTATCTAAATTGACCATTAAGTGAACTCCCTGGATCTCCAATTCTACATCAACCAAGAAGCTTTTATAGAGAGCTTCCTCTTCATATACTAAAGATTTCAAGAAACTTCTCTTTCATTTGAGTCAGTTTACTTTACCCTGTAAACATGGTAAAAAAGAGTGTTCTTTACTCCTTATTTCCTAAAGAATAATCCAAACACACGTTTTGTTTCGTTTTATCATCGTATTATATCTTCTAAAACGAACATCTGAGAAAGCATAATAGAAAATAAGAAAAACACAAAGAAAGGTGTTTTATACAATAAGAGTTTAGAAAAACATAACCCAAAACTCAGTTCGCTCCAACTTTCTGTTGTCTGCAGGGTGGAAACTGTTTAAATACTTCGATCTCTTCTTTCTCTTTATTTGGTAAATTCAACTTGGACAAGTAATTAATAATCTTTGCAACATCTTCTTCTTTTACTTGAGTCTCTCGAGATATCATATTGACAACATCATCTTGATCCATAACACCTTGTTTTCCACTTCTTCGTATCGATCAAAATCTTCAAACACATCTTCAAAATAATCTTCTTTTGTAAACTCTTCGAAATCAAATAATTCCAAGTCATCAAATTTTTCGTCTTTCTCATCTAATTTCAAGTTTCCTTTAAACCCCTCAATAATCTTATCAAAGCTATTTTCACTTCGTAAACTAAATCTTCTCTTTTTCTTCTCAGCTACTTCATTTCTTTTCTTCTTTGCAGTTTGAATAATCTCATTCACTTTTTCCAATTTCCCTTGTAACTCTTCAACTGTGTATTGTAGAAAATCAACTTGAGACCTCAAAACTTGTACTTCAGCATGCTCAGCTAACCTTTGACTTTCTGGATCAACCTTTGTCTTTCTTTTTATCTGCAGTGCTTTTTGATTCTCCGGATCATTTTTTACAAATAAATGTTCTTCATGTTCAAATCCCCAAAGCTGTCCGTTTAATTTCTGTTTATAACTCATTTCATGGCTTTTTTGGACATCCACCTTTTTAAACGAATAAAAATGTAGTTGTCGGATAAATGTCTGCGGATTTCCTTTAAAGAACTTTTTAAGGGCGATATTGAAGGACTCTGGGTCTATTATTTGATAAATTTTTCCTGAAGGATCCCATTTTGATGTTTTTGGTGGAAGGGGATCAGTAAGTTTACGTAATTTTTGGAGGAATGGAGGTAATGAAGAGTTTGAAGATGTTGATTTCTCTTTTGTCATTTTTTTTTCTTCTGGACTTTGTTCTTTTTATATATGATTTTGATTGGATATTTAAATATTCTAACCAATCAAAATCATTCTTTTCAATGCAGTTTTTTTAAAATTGGGATTATTAAATAAATAAACTGACTCGATGTCTAAAAAGGACAGAGTTGAAATTATATTTTATACACAAAATATTTGTGTTTTTTAAATAAAATGTCCGAAAAGATTTAAAGAAAATAAAGACAAAAGAATATGAAATATTGTTAGAAAGATTTTTTGTTCTTTGACTTGGAAGAATAAAATTAAAAACTAGACTTGATCGAAAAAGTAAAAGGTTGAAAATGATGTCTTAATCCTTATTTTACTGTCTAAATCACAAGATTTGGATACATTTCTTTTGAATTTTTTTGCAGAGCTTTGATCCGTGAGTCTTTTATATAAACTAATTGTTCTAATTTTTGAACTTTTTCATGCAAAATATTTATAGTTTCTTGAAGACGTTTAATAATAAGATCTTTACTTTTATCTTTTTCTTTTTCTTCAGCTTCTTTAATATTTTTTTCTATTTTATATTCATCACCAAACATAGCTTGATTAATTTCTTCTTCTTCTTCTATATTATCAAATTGATTTATTTTTGTTTTATTTAATAAAGTTCTTGGTGTTATATTTTGGTTTATTTCTTGAAAAGGTAATCCTAAAGAAGAAAATTCTAGATTAAAAGACAAATTTCCTTTTCTTGTATTTTGAATTTGTTTTTGTGCTAAATAAGAAGATTTATAATTTATTATTCTTTCTTTTAAAGCAAAAAGTATTTTTTCAATTGCCATTGATTTACAAGAAACGACATCTTTAATTTCTTCTTTTGAAAGAATAAATCCTAACTTTTGAAAAACTCTTCCTAAAATAATATAATATAAAAATATAACTATTTAAAGTATTCCAATTATATAATTTTTGTGAAATACTATTTGCTGGACTATAATTATGCAATTGAACAAGTTTTGGTTCAAAAAAATGAACTACTTCAGCAGCAAGAACTATATCTTTAAAAAAAAAATAAAAAAAATACTTCCATCACTAAAATCACGAGAAATATTACGTTTTGGTCTTGAAAGTGTTATTTTATCTATCCATATATATCTATAGATAAATAATATAACTTAAAATACAATTCTTGAAGCTGTTCATGAGAAAAATGCATTATTCTAAACGAATAAAAGTTATTTAAATAGAATTTATTATATATTTAACCTTTTTTTCTTAAGATTATGTAAAGAAAAGAAATTAATATTGTTTTTCTTATAGTCAAGATTTCAAAGATATGTTTTTTTTCGAAAAAACTAAATGAACAAGTTTTCTATTGACAATATATTTATGAAGAGAAGAAATTTATGTACTGAAAGTATATTCATAAAAGTCTGTATTTTTCATACTTTTTAATAAAAAGTTATTTTGAAATATGCACTTTATGGTTGAAGAAAGAAAGAAATTATTCTTTTGAGTAGAATAATAATATTTTTTAAAAATCAAGTACAAAAAACAAAAAATAGTTAAAAGATAACTCTATCTAAACTCTAACTTCTAACTATATCATACATATATTTTTAAAAAAGATTTTATTTGCTTTTCTAAATCTTCATAAAAAATACTTTCTTTGTTTTGAATAAACAAAACTAAAAATAAACTAAATCTTTTTAAAAAACATTCTGTTAGTTTATCTAAATCCACTTCTTTTAAAACTTCAAAAAACTTTTTCATATGAAAAATTGTTTCTAAAAATATTTCTATAATATATTTTATTATATCTTGTGAAATATTTTTTCTTATATCTATTTCAAATAAAATCTTTTCTAGATTTAATACTTGTTGAAAATTTGAAGAAGCATCAAAAGAAGAAAAAGCAAGAATATTTTCAACAAGTAAAGACATATCTGTAAATAAATCATTAAACATAAAGATTATCCATTCATTATATGTTTGTCCTTTTTCAATTGAAACAGTATTAAGAAGAAATTTGTTGTTTAGCATTTTGTTTTTTGTTTTTCTTGAGGATTACTTTTTAGAACTTCCGACGTTTATTTTGTTTACGATATCTGGAACATTCAATCTACTTATATTTTATACTAATTAAACATATTATCATGATAAATAATTTCAGTGTATTTTCACCATAAAACATGTATGTCCGTTTAAATCTGATAAATGGGGTGGATTAATTTTGGGCAATTAAAATGACGATAGGAGAAAATAATCGGGACTAGAATATAGTTATATCAACATAACGTTAATTATATTAATAAGAATAATTATTGATATATTCTGTTAAAATAATTTCAATATAATCCAGTTTATAATGCTGGGCACACTTATATTTCTTCTGGGTATTTATAAAAAAACTCGTAAACTTCTTTAAATGAAATAATTTAATTATATTGATACAAATTGCAATAATATTAAAATTATGTCTATATAAGACATTATACAAAATTAAAAAAAATATAATTTGTGATAATTAATATATATATATTAATATATTTTATATATTTATTAATAAAACCTTATTTTTTTTGAGCGGCTCAAACTAATAAAACAAAAAAAAAAGTATATTTAAAAAGTTATTTTTAAACTCTTTCTCTCTCTCATTCTACCTAAAGTTTCAAACAAAAAACCATTTCTTCTTTTATAATACAATACATCCACCTCCACTATACTTATTTTTAAATGCTGCTTGCATTGCCACATTAAATGCTTCTCCTACATTTTCTCCTGTAATTGCACTACATCTTACATGTCCTTTTCCTTTAAACTTTTTTCTCATTTTTTCTCCTTGATTAAAAGTAACAATATTCTTTTTATTAATTTTTTCAACTAAATCAACTTTTGTTCCACATAAAACAAATACTGCATTTTTTAGTTCTTTTGTTTCAACTGTTTCTTTTAACCAAGTTGATTTTACATTATCTAAACTTGATTTATTATCACAACTATAACAAATTAAAAAAACATCAGTATCTGGATAACTTAGTTGTCTTACTCTTACAAGTTCATCTTGTCCAGCAGTATCCCAAATATCTAATTTTATTACTTCTGTTGGTGAAAGGGGAACATCAAGTGCATAATTTTCAAGTACTGTAGGTGAATATTTTTTTAAATATTTTTCTAATCGTACACGATCTGTATAACTTAAAAACATTGATGTTTTTCCTACACTTCCATCACCAACTATAACAAGTTTTATAGGATATGATGTCATTGAAGGAGATGCCATTTTATATTTTTTCTTTTAGAATTTGGAGTTGTTTTATTTTTTATTTATATATATTTATTGGATAAATAAACCAATCAAAATTCAAGTTTATATATATATTTACTGTATTCTACCGATAAATTGATAAACATAGAAAAAGTCTCAATACTGTATTTATCATTTATTTATTCATAACATATGTTATTGAGAGTATATTTATGGTACAGTTTGGTAACGCCTATAATATATATATATTAGATAATAAACGTATAAATTATTAAGTATATAAGAATAATATTCTAATTATAAAATTGATATTATAAAACTTTATTTTGTTCTTTTATATTGAGTCTATTTTATGTTTCCTTTTGTTTTAGGTACTAAATGGATATTTCAACTTGATTTTAAGAATATAATAAAGGTCTTGAGTATTTTATCCTGGAGTATTCTTGCTTGCTTGTGTTACGTGTATAGACTCATTTGAGTTCTTGACAGTTATTATTATTATATGTATTCTTGACGGAGTTCATTCATGTTCCAATCATTAATGAGACAAGTTTCTAAACAGAGTTTTTCTATCGGGGCCAACAGTTGTTTCTTTGTTTATATACTGATCTTCTTTATTATTTCCACACTCGCGTTTATTTTCCAGCTTGCACATGAATGAGAACTATGCCTAATAAATTGCACAAACTATTTTGGAAAATATTCAATAACACACAAAAGAAGGTTAATAATAATGTTTTGAGCTTAGTCTAGGTTTTCATGGAAACTTGAAAGAATAAATTTTTAAAGTATTGCCTGTGGCAGCCGAAGATGAATGAATTGATACATTTTACTGTTTTATTGGAACTGTATATCTTGTTTTGAAGGATGGAAGGAGTATGACTGTATGGGAGGAAAGAATATTCGTACATTTAAAAACGCGTACATTGACATTCATTATTTGCAACATTTCAAAATGTGTATCCATTGAATGGTTATTTTAACCTGAGAATTGTGAAGATGCATTTATGAAAATAAATACTGATGACAAAACACGCAAAAAAAGAGCGAAAATAAAACCTATTTACTGAAGCAGTAAAAATGATAGAACTTATCCATGTTTTCATGGTCAAGACTGAAGAAGAGTAGGAGGTTCGAAAGAAAAGGGGGAATTATGGTTCCCATACGCCGGAATACCGTACGCTACTTTATTTCGTTGGATGAATCCATTTCTTACAATATAGAATCTAAAACCATTAGATCACAAAAAGGACAAGTCAAAGATAAACTGACTGGAAAAAATGAAATGAGAGGGAAAGGTAAATGAAGAAAGAAAGAGGTAAGCAACAGCAGAAAATTGCTATACATGAAGCTAATTCTGGGGTTTCAATACATTGGAACTATCTTTACAGAACATTGAAGAGTAAACTCATATGAGTTATTTCACAGAAGCAAATATAGAATATAGAACTAAAGAAGCAGATAAATTCTGAAAAGAAGTAATTCAACAAGAATATCAGTTGATTATGTGAAGCTACTAAAAGATTCTCAATAAGCTACATCCATTTAAACAGTATATTCATAAACCAACTTAATGTACCTATCTCACAAAGTTGCAAAAAATTATCAACGATGAAGCTGATCTCTTAAGGGAGGCGCCTCCAGAAATGAAAGAGCAATTTACATGTGTGGATTACAAGTGTCTGTACATATTTTTGTTCTTTATTCTTTTCTATTTCTTAACTCAATCTGACTTTATTTACCTTAGGTAGCCCTATTGCATTATATAAAAAGTATGCGAACTATATCGGATACTTTTTATTTTAATATATATTTCCGAAACATTCAACATGCTAGCCATTCTCTTGTCCATTCTGTTCTATCACAATTATCAACTTGTGCATTTTCTCCACATCCTTTCTATACATAACAAGAGGGGCGGGCTTTGTAAACATATTTCCAGAATTACTCTCCCCTTTCACGAAAATTTACTTCCATTCTTCTTCTCACAACACCTGATTTGTGAAAAAAGAATGCACCCCAAGCCCTTTGTTCTTTCACTTAGACTTTGTCATTTTAGCAGCTTAGTTGCTTCTGCATTGCCCTTAAATATTTCTACTTCAATAGTTTTAATTTGTATAAAACTAAACAAATTTCTTACCCATACTACATTTGATGATGGTGGTTAAGGAATTAGCTGGGCCAATCGAACTAATCTCTTGCAATCCATACAGTCCTGGCGCCAAACTGCTTTCTTTATAAACTAGATATTACTTGTTCTTTTGACAGAATCCTGGAGCATCATTGATTATTGATTGTGCTTCTTGCAGGGCCCTATTAGTTGCCCAAAATTTAATCCAAAACACAAAAACCTACCAAAGTCTAAAGCCCTTGAGCCAATGCCGTTTTCTCAGCCTCATTTGCCGATCTTGCTACGGTAGACCGTTTCTTTCATTTCTACAAAGCTGCAGATTCGTTTCAACACAATGTTTATCCGATTATGCATGATTTACCAAGCTCCAAGTTTCTCCAGCTGAAATCACAGCACAGCTTCAGCCTATGACTGGTAGTTTTCTTCTTTAACGCCATTCTTTTAGAGGCATAAATGTAACAGTGTGCTAGGACCTTCTTTAATACACGTAAGTGATCCATTCCAGGCTTTGCCTAGAACAGTAAATTATTCCCAAAATAAAGGCGTTTTCAAGTCCTACTCATCTTGACAGATGTAGCAAACATCCAATAAAATGCCTACGATAATTTGCTTTCATTGGGTTTATACTCTTGTAAAAGTAAAAACCCGCTCCGCAAAAAAAACTTTTTATACCTACGATCACACTGAGAAACTCGCGCTGCAGAATCTATGTACTCCATTAAATGGAGCTTTAATTACAAGTCTGCGTTGGCTAAGTCAAAACCGACAAATGTTTGCGCTACGCCCGTATATTAAATTTCGTATTTAAGTTTCAAAAATTTCAAATATTGTATAACTGTACTGCGGTCGCCTAACATAGAAGATTAAATCATCTGCATAAATCACCAAGAAAGGAACTTTACCATCAGAGTGATGATACATATATATCGCACTCTCCGCCAAACAGTTTCAAAACCTATTTTCTTCAAAAATGTGTCAAACTGAAGAAACCATGTTCTTAACTCAGTTGAAGCCCATAAAATACGTTACATGTCTTCAACTCTTATTTATCCCTTAATCTATTATATTTCAAAGAAGGCGAAAAATAGTTCAAAGGATCCAAATCAACATTCAAAAACATGTTGCTGACATTAACTTAAACAAATTTTCTGTCGCCAGATTTAATTTATTTAAAGAATATTTTGTTTTTATCATAATTTGACTCGCGATTGTAGGTTAAACTTATGGGAGTTGTAAGATTTCCATGTGTTGTCATTATAAGCTGGCACATTTTAGAATGGATGATGTTGTTCTTTTTCTTCTCAAATAGTTCCACACAGCGGTAAACTTTTGCCCCAGAAGGGATTCTATTATTCTTACAAACATATATTCTCCAATTGAGAGAAACCGTTTGATTTCTTTTTTGTGAGCATTTCTCAATTCTAGCCCAGCTGTTGATTTCATTTTGGCGCAACATTTCGCGGGGTTTATTTTTCTTTAATTCTGTATCACGAAAATATTCTGGTCTGGTATCTCGATTTTACCCATTATTTCACACATACTGTTTATTTTTGTCTTCTTATTCTTAGAACTTGTTTCTTGCTATTTCTTGGTGTTTCTAAAGTCTCTCCTCACCCAGTAGTCTGGTGCATTAACTTTATTTTCTAGTCACATATCCTCAAACACCATTCTAGCTAATGCTTTATCCATTAACCACAAATATTTTTCTTGCTTTGTACCCCTCAAATTGTATATTTGTCTATGACTCTTCATCAGATCTAAGTTGTTTTCCATACTATTAATTTCATTATTTTTTGTTTTTTTTCGCTTCTTATTTTATTATTAATTTAATAATATAGCTTCTCTCCATTATTTTATTTTCTTTACCTTGATTTATTTTATTTTTATCTTTATTCTCCTGTCTCACTCTGTTTCTAATTCATAATGATTCCTAGCATTTGCAAAATTCATATTAATCACCAAACTCCTCTAATCCTTGTGTAAAACTATATATTCACTGGTATCACTATGTTTTCCTAAGTAAAACCCAGATATTCTCTTTACTAGAATCTGTTCTTGGTTTGTCTAATGTGGTAGTAAAACGCTTCACGGAATATGAGATGGTAACCAATCGATGGGTTTCTTGTTAACATATGAGAGCCAGGTGAAAAGATTTGACCTGGCGAACTAAGATGATCAAAATTTCTGATCCATTTAGCGCTGCAAATATTCATTAAATTTTGTTCAGACCTGACCAAAAAATAAATTCTCTCGTTGCCTTCAAGACTGTCCTGTTAGAACTCCCCTCAACTCCATTTGCTTTAAGCTTATAAACTGCACTAATCTTACGTTAAATTCCATTTTTTGCAAATATTTCTAATTACTTTGTTCGTGAACTCATTCCCTTTATTCATGTAAAGGCATCTTATGCTAGACTGGGTAAAGATAAAAAAATGCTACCTCAGATATAAACTCTGATAATCACTTTGGCTTTCTGTAGAGTTCAGTAGCCTTGAATTTTAAATTCACATCTGCTACCAGAAGAAAAAGAATATCCCCAGGTTTAGACAGTTGTGCAATCTTACCGTATCATAGTATAGTTGAGATAAAGGTATTTTCACTGAATAGGTTTTCTGCTTTAAGCTGTTTTTTTGGTCAGTTTTGCCTTAAGGCAAGTTTGATGTACTAGATCCAAGGCTTTAATTTACCTTGAAGTAGGTCAAGTTGTTTGGTAAAATTCTTTTGATTAATGTCAAAGTAATGGAGGGTAATTCTGTAACGATGTTTCATTATTTTCTGTGAATTTAAAATCATTTTTCTTGGCTTAAGCTTTATTTTGAACAGATCCCTTGATCTTTTCTTCACAGTTATTGTCCCCCTCTCACTTTTTGAAAGTGTCATGAAATTCTTCCATACTTAATGTCTGAAACTATCTTCAATTGAAGCTCTAAGTTAAAACAGTACCACTGGTTTCTATACCTCTATTACAAAAAAATTGGAAGTTTTACCTAAGTTCTATCTAACGAACAAAGCGAGATACTCCTAACTTTGTTAAATTGATTATTATGCCAGCAACATTTACTTCCTGGTTTTGAATTGCCCTTACCGTTTGTAAATCTTTTTTGTGAGCAAAAGGAATTGTATGATAACTAGCTCTACAATCAACTAAAAAAATGACATTCTGTTTTCCGAGTTGATCAATTTAATCTCCAAACATGTAGTATATTTCTTCAGTACAATTTTCTCAATTACCTTGACTAAAACCACTGTAGATCAATACCTATTCCGGGTCTTCATGCTGAGATTCTATTTCATTTTCTGTTGTATCTGCACCCTCTACATTTTCTTCACTTTGACATTTAGTGGCTTTGTGGCCAAGTGTTGAATATTTCATGAAAAATTGTCTCTTATATTAAGCACTCAAGTGGTTCACGTCGTTACAGTGGTAACCCATAAAGTTTCAGTCCATCTAGAGAATCTATTTTGCTCATATTTTGTATTTATTCATATCCAGTTACAACTATTTTAGGATGTTTTTATATCTTTTTACCTAAACATAGTAATATAAATATAGTTACAAGTAGAATATAAATATTGTTACCAGTAGTTATATGGAATGTTGATACCAGTAGAATATATATATATTTAGTTACGGGGTTTTTATTATTCACTTAAGGGAACCCAAAATCTACACAAAATTGAAATACAAAAGAAACTTTACTTTTTAATATTTCATTATAACAACATTTTGGTTCCCATTTCTTTTATGTTCACAACAGTTTGCAAAATTCCAATCATTACCATGTCTTTCGTTCTTTTTGAAAGCGTTAGATGATTGGTCAATTCGACCTTTTTAATTTTCATTTTTTTTATATGAAGATCAAAGGCTACAGAATATAATCGTAAGTGTACTTTGATGGCACCATCTTTTTATGAAAGCCTAGGCCACTGACTTTCTAGCGTTTCACAATCTCCTACAATAATTCAAACTTCAGAGATTCATCTAACCTACCCCCTAATCTATCGGAATTAAACTTTTACTAGTATAAGTAGCTGGCTTTCTTTTCAAAAATTTTTCGAGCGACATTTTCAAGAAGATTATAGCCATTTTGAGTTCTTATTTGCCATCACTTTTAAACAAACCTTTGTACTTCTACCACAGAAACCAGGGTTTCTCATAGTCAGCTAATCTTTCAATCAAATTTTTTAAAAGATGTTCAAGGTTTTAAAACCTTGCTCGAGCATCCAACAGCGCTTTGGGCTTGGAAGAAGAGGGCTTTCTGGATTACCTACTTTCCCCTCTTTGATAAATGAAAATGTCATGGCAGTTGCTTTCGAACCAGTTTGATGAAAAGTGGTCAAGATTCATAACAACTCAGCAGATCCTTTTGTTCCAGAAGTTCTTTAACTCTCATACCCCATGCTATATTCTTACTTTTCTTTGCGAAATTTCATTTCTTTAGTCTCAATTTCTCTTAATAATGATATTATTTCTTTTGTTACTTTAGATTTTTGTATGGTAATGTTTATTTTTCTTCTACAGTTCTTCATTAATTCACTACTCTCATTGTATCTATAAGATGTTATAGACAAAGCTTATAAAAAGTGTATGAATTATAAGAAATGTATCAGACACTTCATATTAGTCAGACACTAAGCAGTCGAGTGTACGACTCTCTCCATACTGACTGTTTACACTTTACATAGTTATAATACAATATTACATTACTGCACAATTTGTGCAACTTTACATAATACATTCTCACTAATACATAAGCACCGGAAACAACAGATCGTAAAACCTTAATATCTCAACAACTACTGGGAGTTAGAAAACGTTACTTATATCATTTTAAAGCTCTTTTCAAGCTCTTTCAGTTTATTTAATTTAATATACGTATCCTCATACATATATAGACGATACGGACAATTACTTGTCTAACTATATTTAAGTGGGTTTTCCCAAAATATTAAACAGTAAAACACCAAGGTTATTTTCGATGCGCCAGATGAATGATGTCTTAAAAATGCGAGGGTTGTGGCCGGGTAAAGCTCTACGGTAGATCAATGACTCCGTCATCATGAAGAAGACGTTTTACAAGCTTTTCAGAAAAGGTGAAGAGGCTTTTTTCTTAAATACTTAACGGTAATATTTGGATCAGTATATTAATAAGTAGGAGTTAGTTACCAATAACCTGGTATTTTGCAGTAAAAAATTTTATCAGATGGACTAGAAGTTTAATATTCAATATGCTAAAGGGTTATTGGAAAGAGCTAAACCAATTTATTTACACGAGTTGACCCATTTATTTTATACCGCGAATTTTATATCTTTGACAGTACCAGAATTTTGAAGATGAAAAATCAGGTTTATGGTTCCATAAGATTGGAGAAAAACTAAAGAATCCAGAAATAAGGATGGTGAAGATTTTATGGGATATAGAGATAAATGAAGCTTAAGAAGCAATGATATGTACCGTTAAAGAGAGTATGACATGTTTCATTTGATACTATGATCCGGATCGGAGAATCTATTTGTTTACAGATGTGGGTGGATATTTTTATGCGCTTTTCATTGCTTAAATTGGGGACCAGGTAGATGTGCTGGACCCTATTAGATAAAATTAAACATTTGATGCTATAAGCCCAAGAGGTTTTAGTGGGCCGCAATTAAACTGGTACACCTCCTCTAAAGATCTGTTTCCAGTCTCTACGTCTATAAGAAATAACTATTTTATTTATAATCTAAAGTGAGAAACATTATTTACAAATCATAAGAACCTTTTGGACATTATTAACCCCCCCCCCCCCCCACGAAGTCTCATTAAAGTCTTGTGGCTACTGTCTGGGTCGATGGTCAGTTTAATTTATGCAAACTAACCTCTACGCTAACTATTTAGAATAGTATATAAATATACTAGGCTATTGTCTATTTGATAAGTTGAAACATAAGTATATGGATGAGAGAGATAAAATAATTATTCAGAGGGATTAATTTCAATCAGACGATAGAGAGACCGGGAGTTTTAGTTTTGAAAAAGAATAGATGGGATGGGTATGAGACCCAGACACCCAGAGTGTCTGGCTTTAATTGGGAGAGAGTTTGGAGTTATTGATGAATACTTTGTATATATTTTTCAAAAGAGGACTAAATTGGAGCTTGATGGTAT
>JAALGZ010000134.1:0-16426 GCA_015227615.1 Labyrinthula sp. Ha | reverse complement strand
TTTTATTCTTTTCATATCCTGTATAATCTTATGTGGTTACAATGATATTTGAAAGAGCTTTCCAAAACTGTACTTTGTTTTTCATAACTCAAAAAATTCATTCAGAAATGATCTTTGCAATTATTGACAAACTCACCTAAAATACAGGATGACGTGAAAAGAACAGACTAGAAAATTACCTTTCAGTACTCAAACATAAAAAAATTAAATGCTAGCGGTTAGAAATAGGTTTTAAAATATGTCTTATAAGTTGCAATAGTGCTTTGCATAAAAATTAAGCGAGATACAAGAGAAACAAAAATATGACCTGAAATTGACAAATATTCTTGAAATATAGAAATACGTAGTTTAACCCCAGTATTTCCAAGAAAAAGAAAATGTAAAAATACATTATCTTAAGAATTAATATTTAAATTGTCTTAGAGCTTTATTTGGTTAAAAAGATAAAGTATTGACTGAGAGAAATAGCCTTTACTGAGGAAATTCTTCCTATGCTGAATTTGGCTTTGATATTCGGATACTAAAACGTACATAACCCGTGATTAACTTCTTAAAAAACTAAATTCCTTTTCTGAGTGCATAGAAAATTAAAATATCTTTCCAAATTTATGCTATAGTCTTTCTGAAAAGGAGCTTAAGCTAAGATACAACCATTTCTATGTGAAGATTATGCAAAATTTTTGCTTTGGCAAAGGTATTACCTCTATTTTCTCTGCTGTATTTTTCTCAGAGAGTAGAATTAGTCCTTTGAAACTACTTAGAAAAGGCATTTAGAATATTTAAATACTTTCTAGGAGTTTATTTTGAGATTGGATTGAGATAGCTTTAAGGGTAAGGTTAGTAGTCATAGGAAAATTTTCATATAAAATAATTTGCACGTGATGTTGATTCTATGTTGCATTTACTTCTAAGTCAGCCTTTGCTTCAATTTTATTCCTTTTCGGGAAGAAAATAGGCATAATATATTATGGAGATATGATTTGGGACAAAATATTAAATTGGTAAAAAATTTTGGGAACCCAAAAAGTTATCAGAATTTTTTTCTTACCGTTAATTTTCCGCAAATAAACGGTGATTAACAGAATCCTTAACGGTAATAACAGTAAGCAAAATTTAGATATTTTTTTTACCGTTAATTACCGTTTTTACCGTTAAGAAACCCTAACTAGTATATGCCGCTAATGAGAAAACTTCAAAAACAAAATGTGCCCTGAAGTGTAGTAAGCACAGAAAAAAAGTAAATTTCTTCATGTGAAATTTAAATTCTAGTGTATTGTTTTGGTGCTGCGGCGATAATAACCCCTACCATTAACTACAGTCTTCATGTAGGGAGTTTGGCCAGTTCAGCTTAGCCCTTTTAAGATCAACTGAAAGGTAGTTTAGTTTCCATTATTAATACATCTGATTAATTTTTTCTAAAGCAGCAAAATATGGGAGCCAAGCTGAAATAGTGCTTTTGAAGACAAGCTCAATTTTCATCGAGTCTTTTCAGGACCTTTGAAATATTTGATTCTCCCTATACGTAACATGAATATGTCTGGTCCATGACTGTTAAATTATATAGCATTCAGTAGGCAAGGATTAGACAAAACTACTAACCGCCAAAGTATCTCTGAACACGGGTATTTGGCAACATTGTACCTCATTTTTCAGTTAAAGAATCAAGCCGCAACCCAATTATCGATCGTTTCACTATAACCCTGCTGGAATTCATGAGGAAGATAACTAAACGAGATGCTAGCTGGAGAACACGAACTCCAAGTGTCAGGTGTTGATCCACCAACCGTGACAATATGTTTTCCAGGAAGCAATCCTGTAAGCTGGAGCTCTGTGGACGTTCCTAACTCAATATTTGAAATGTCAAATCGAGTTTCTTCATCTACTATAACCCTAAGCTTATAGTGAAGGATATATTTTGACTCGAGCACCCTTGAACCGTTAACTACACGGATTTGTAGAAAAACCTTACCTGGCAGGTGAAACTGCTCACCCATTAAGGGATTGTCGATAATTATTCGGCAGGTTTCTGCCTTTGAAATCGGAGCAATTTTATTTATGTGTGCTACTCTCGGGCAATGTTGCAGAAATATATGTGACAAATGGCTTTCGGAGTGATATAAAGACATGAAATTAGGATCAAGCTGCTTTGGTATGAGACTTTGCCAAAGATGCATGCCATACGTCACAGGGTTTGTGCGAAAGCCGTCAAAAAATTTTTCTACTTCTCTCCAACTAACTGGATAAAAGTAATTCGGAGATAGAATATAAATGACAGAGTTCCGGAACATCGTTTCCGTGGCCATTGTGTCAATATACTCTATGGCATGGCTTTCTTGTATTTTACTGATTACTCTGGTTACAAGTTGAGGTCCATTATACCCAAACCGCTTGCTATTGAAAGTTGTCAGAAAATCTTGTTTTGCAGCTTGCATGAATGTTGAGAGCTTTTCGAATCGCATCACGGCATTGTTTACAACAAGAGAATCATCAGGAAAATGATCCTCTGCACCAATAAAGTTGCTAGGAAGAGCATCAAGTTTTTTTTCTGTAAGTATAATGTCAGTGTCGATATACAATCCACCACAAGTCTCGAGCAAGTGCAGTCGCACGCCATCAGACAAATGATGGTATGGATAGTTGTTCTTCCAGTCTCCCTTCGCAAACCACCGCAAGAATGCTTGATCCCCTTCAAATATCTGTTCAAAACTCCACCCTGATACAATTCTAATGTTTTTTCCTTCGTTGAAAAGTGTTTCATTAATTGTTCGCGAAAAAATATATAACTTCCAACTTGGATTCACTCGGACAAATGCTTCAACTGCACATTGAAAGCAAAAGCTCATATGGTATTCCTTACTTGTGTGCAACATAAATGCAGATTTTTGAGATATATATTCTTCACCACTCAAGCTCTCTATCACACAACAAAATCCTTTCCCAAAGAAAATCAACAAACCCAAAATCAGCGATTTCATAAACAACACAAACGGATAAGATCTAAACTTAGCTATTAACGGACATTTAATACAAAGACTCGACAGTTTCTTAAGTAAGATCCAAAGCAGGATTAAAAACTTTTTTCCCTAGGTCTGTTTCTTCACTATCCTTCCGACTTCCCAGTTTCTCAAAAATATCCCCATCTGAACTTCTACACCAAAATGAATATCTCCACCATCCACTTTTAAGTGTGATCAAAGCGTTGATGGAAAAACACAAGAGAATAAAAGCCACCAGAATTGCAAAGACAGCGTCGATATACCAAATTCTCCTGTCGAAGTTCATAAGTAGAACATCCAGAATAATCCCAGCAGATAGTAAAGATCCCATCATACTTGAAATCCCATCATTCTTCAACGCAATACTATTCACTCGGGGTGCTTCAGCGACTTTTATTTTCAATGCGCCCAAAAGAAGCTGAATCAAGAAAGAAGGAATTGCCAAGGACAATACAAGATATTGACGAACAACTTCTTCTCTTTCCTTCAAATGCTTATAAGCAGTATATGAGACCATTCCACAAAGAAGGATAAATGTGAAAGATATGAAAACTTGAGACTTCTGTTCTCTTCGTTCAATTACTTCCAATGGAGTATTCTTGTTCCAAAATCTCCACAGCAGTAGTATCGATGTGAACACGTCTATCAGAGAATCCAGGCTATTTGCTAAGGTTGAGGCGCTCTCGGTTTCCTGTTGAACTACTAAGCCGATGGAGGAAAGAATAATCGTCACCCCAATTGAAGCCCAAGCGACCGCCTAGGGATATGAGAAACGAAGAAATCTTACTCGAGCATGTAGGAAACTAATTTCGTTATCATCGAGAACAAATGATGAACTATAGGTCAGAAGAAAGCATAAACTACAATGAGCGAGCGCGTGAGAATGACTGTGTTCGTGCTTTGTTCCATTTTGAATCCTCAATCAAGTTCTCCATTGCAGTTTCTTTAGTGTTCAGACAAGTACTTGAGTTTAATGTCAAGTTGATGACGTGGCATAATATTATGCGTTTTTTTGGTAAAACAACACTGGTGCGTCAAAAGAGACGTTCTAACTTCCAAGCGGAAATAGCAGTGGAATTACTTTAAATATGACATCAGCTTATCCAAACAAGAAATTCTATGGGTCCAAGGTCTATGTAGCTTAATCTAAGAAGAAAGAATAGAGAGTTTAACCCTGTGTGGAGGAAGATGAGACTCAACACTGCTTCTTGGCAAATAAACTATGATTATGATGTATCTTACAGTTTGAACAAGGGCGTCTCTCTACTTTTTTGGTGGTTTAATATATTATCTCCAGTAGAAAAGGTTATTGAACTGTTTGCTAAAATCCTTTTCCCCACAAAGATTGCTAAGCTTTCAAGATCTCATTCTCTTTCATATAGAGAAGGCCTTATAGAGATCTTTCACTCAATAAATGTTCTACATCACTAGGCTTAACCATGGAACTAAATATAGTTATTAACTTATCTTAGCATATCTTCCGAGTTTTAATAAAAGAGTAGAGTCCAAAAGAAAAAGCTCTGGTGAACTTAATGTGCTATTCTTAAAGTTATTAGACATTATTCGCATTTCCTCATTCTTTTTGCATTTCAACATATTCTCATGACTTTAGATTTTAATTCTATCTTAACCTTTAGAGCTAAATTAAAATGCCCTGATAAGTCTCTTCATGCTATAATTAAAGAAATGGAAAAATCATGTTGAAGTCTTGGTGCAATATAACCTAAACAGGATCTTTTGTAGCACTTTATATTGTGTTCTAAAACTTGTTTACGAAGTTATGCTACCGGAAAAAAAGAATTGGTCGTTATATTTTTGCTTCATTGGAATGCCAGAAAGTAGGTTTTCTTCTGAATTTACTACTTCCCATTAACAAACTTCGTAGTATTCAATTAGTAGTTTGATAGTCAAGTTTGCCCGTGACTATAAAAAAATAGAGTTTCACTCAACAAAAAGGTATAATGGTACTCTAAATGTGTTATAAGTAAATTTATCTCTACATATATTGAAAATTATGCGCCCGCATTCAAGGCATCATAGCATGTTTGTTGAAATTGCCTTAGATATAGCAATATCATTCATGGATGTAATCTAGAGTGAAAATTTATCATAAGACAATAATAAATGTAATGCCCTTATATGTGATTAAACTTTGAAAGAACTTGTATTCCAAAAGAAAGCTCTAAAGCTCAACTTTGTCATTTACAACCTCTAGAAAGGATGTCGATCAAAATTTCTGTGTCAGTATCAAGATTTCCAAGATAATAAACTCTCTGAAATCGTAAGCACACAAGTTCTTATCCAAGGTTCAATCGTTCAAAGAGACAATTCCTCTACTAAACGTTCTTCTTGCTATAAATAATTCAAATCGTTAATATCCAGAATAAAAAATTTAGCACAGTATTTTGATAAAGCACTAAAGAAGGAACAAGAAGAAGAAATACATCACGGTTACGAATGAGACAATATTTTCAAGTTGAGCCACAAAGCAGAGTTAAATAAGCATTAGTTGTGTACTGGCCTCGAAAATAGGTTGATCCCTAAACACTTGTAGAAATACTTCGTCCACACCAAACTCCAAGAATCTTACACAAATCATGGTGGGATACCTTATTCCATCTAATATTGACGTTCCTCGCAACCATATACTCCCGTTCTCATTCAACTCTATCCTGCCAAATCTCATCACATTAAAATGTTCTGTAAGCGAAGTTGGCACTAAGAACCCATTCTTAAGTTTTCCAAACATGTTCACAAAATTATTGTCCATATATTTCAGCATTCCTGTATTACGAAATATAGAGATTCTTGAAATAGGCACTATATATTATACAACCGAAAAATATACAATCCTCACGAAAAGCCTTTGCTTTGCCAACTGGAAGGACCCATTCTCGAGAGTAGTAATATGATGTTTCACAAGCTTTTTCCATTAAATAAGCCATAGCTGGAAAATTTGCAGCCATGTCAACCTTGGCCAATGCAGCTAAACACTCATCTATTTCTTCCCTTCCCATTTTAAATATTTTATAAAGAGAACATACATCACTATAGTTTACATCACGTAAAGTATTGCTTCGGGAAGTTCTTACGATAGCATTATTTCTCACAACTGAGTTTGGTTTATTCTAAAGTAAAACAACATTTTTTAATAATTACCGGTGCAGCAATTTCTCGTGATTTTGTATAACGTTGTTTGACCTTTATTTTCTTTCTTGTTTTGTGCCTTTTTTCATAATACCCATACGGATATTTGTAAGTAAGAGCAGAGACCGAAATGGACTTTTTAGTATGGTTGGTTTGAAACTTGCGAAGAAAATGATAAGCATCAGTAGGTTTTCCAAACTGATTTACCATTCTTAGTTCAGAGAGTAAGTCCTCCTCAACTTCTTCCTTGAAAGGGGGGTACTTATCAGTCCCTCTTACATGAGAGGATATCAGACTGATGAAAGCATACACAGGACGTTTTAGGACCTTTTTTCTACTTTTCTTCCATTTATTAAAACAATCCATTGAGATGATATTCTGGGAAACAAATTTCTATGAAATTTACAAAGAGTAAAGGAGCACCCCGCGACCATCATATTCTACGAAAGATTTAAGTACCTCAAAAGCAGTTTTCTTGGATTTTTTCTTCGGCATTTTGCGATGAATGGAATTCATATCTGTTTTTTATACCATCCTGTTCACTAATCGACTAGCTATATTGTCAAGTGTCAACTTAGTTCGTTTCCGTTGTGGATATGGAACTGGGGTAATGTTATATCGTTTTAGCTTTAACACAAAGATACTAGGAAACAAACTAAATTGACCCACGCCTTATCTAGTCTTCATTCACATAATAACATAAATGAATAAAAGAATTTGTACCTAAGTATTAGGTGCTTCTTTTTTATAATTCCGAGGTTGCTCTTGGAGGCGAAACCTGCAAGAGAATGTTGAGCTGCTTTGATGAAAGCCGGGATTATTAACTGTCTCTTCTTTTCCTAGTTAACTATGTGAAAGATCTCTTTTCTTGTTAATGTTAAGTGTTAAGTCGCAACGGCTAGTTTTACAAGGATATTTCAACATTAGTATATCAAAGTATATATCTATATTACATACGTTCTAGCTACGATGGCTATAACGATAGCCAGGTACAAAGAGGACGTCTTATCGTGTCCTTTCAGGACACGCTTCGTATCGTATTGATATCTGGACTTTTAGTATCTTGAAATAGCGCTATTACTTTTGTTATCCTTAATTGGTTTTAGTAAAGTTCTTTTACATCTCAACTACAGTTGAGTTACACTTTTGTAGTTAACCTTAAACTCTGGTTCCCCTCTCTACCTCCGAAGCATTTAACTTCCTTAGTCACATATAGGTATCGGAATTAGTGTATATCTATTATAAATATATACAAACTTATGCTTTTCAATTGTTTTCTGTATCGATAATTCTGAATATTGATGAAAAACATTTTGATTGATTATGAATTGAAGCTGAGGTCCAATTAGCTTAACCAGGGTAATATTGCTCTTAATTATTTAACTTATTAGGTTTATTGCGTTAATACTGGTTAAACAGAATCATAGTAATTATAAACTTATGCTTTCTGTTGCCATCATATATTTTTTCTTCACATATTAGTATGCTGACTGAAAGCGAGCCTTAGATTTTGTTTTTTCTAAGGCTTAGTGTACTCATCTCCGTTGAATACTCAAATAAAGTAAATCAGCAGACATTTTCTTTTAATTCAAAGTACCTCGTTACTGAAAATGCGAAACTTGAGGAGAACTATAACGCAAAAATTAACATGCACTATATGGGGGCGAGTTTTATTCATGGTATGATGCGGTGAACTTCTGTATGATTAATATCCTCTAAAATATATTAGAAAAAAAGAGTCCAATTTAAAATATGTAAACTGCAATGGATTCTTATTCTACTTGATCATCTTTTCTACAACACTTTCAATTTAACCGATATATCAAAACTGTCTAACTCAAAACACTATATTACTTCGAAGCAATCTAGTGGAAAACGCATGGAGCTGCAACTTGTTCCATCTAGATTCAACTTCAACCGAGGCTTATTAGACTTACCAGCACATTTCTAAACCTCTTTGTATCAAAAAAACTTCTCAATCTAAGGAGGTAAAAATCAAAATTTATCCTTAGAGATTAACAAAATGACCTTCTCTATTCCAGAAACGCCTCGTGTATAGCGTGAATGGCTTTATTTTGATCCTTTCCATCTATGACCACTGAAATATTTATTTCTGAAGCACCTTGTGAGATCATCTCGATATTGACCCCATCAGCTGCCAAGCATTCAAAAACCTTTGCAGCCAAACCTTTCTGGTGCCTCTGTCCAGATCCGATGCAACTGACAATAGCTCTCTGATTCTCAACCTGACAATCCCCCAATTTCTGCAGCTCATGCACAACCTCCTTAATTTGCTCCGCAGATGTAGTTTCATTTAAAGTAACAGTTAGTTTATTTATACTTGTAGAAATCAAATCAACCTTTACACCAAATCTTTCAAAGATAGCAAACACTCTGGCTAGATATGAGTTTCCTTCAGAAGCCCCTTCATTTGTCATCACCAAGGTCGTAATGTCATTCTTCGAGCACACAGCAGCAACCCCATATTTCCCAACTCTTTTCTGTAACTCGTCTTCAGTAGCAGGGATAATTTGTGTACCATTTCCATCTGGTTTAAATGTGTTAAGGATAGCAATTGGTACATCATCCCCAATTGCACAAGCCATAGTGAAGGGATGAAGCACCTCATTTCCAAAGTAAGTTAACTCAGCCGCTTCACTAGGAGAAACAAGATTGATCAACTGCGCATTTGCAATCTTAGTAGGATTTCCTGTAAATACTCCATCACTCTCTTTCCAAACTTGAAGCTGCTTTGCATCAATAGCTCCAGCACAAAGAGCAGAAGTCAAATCGGTATACCCGCGACCAATGTCCTGGATGATCCCACCTTTCACGTTTCCAAAGAATCCTGTCACAACTGGAACCAACTTTTTCTCCACGATAGGACTCAAAACTGGTTCAAAAGCATGTTTTGCAACAACTTCGTAGCCTCTCTTAGAAGTATCCAGACCTTGTCTAAGTGGAAAAACGTTAGAGAGATCCACCATTTCAGCGCCAATGTCGTGTTGATTTAACACGGTGCTCAAAACTCCAGCCGCTAATCGTTCCCCGCAGCCTATAACTAAATCATGGGATCTAGATGAAAGCTCTTGTATTACAGAAAGACTATCGCAAAACTGACGAACTCTACCAAGTTCATACTGCACAAAACTTGTTGCATTCTCTCGAAGATTGTCATCTTTCAGCATTCCATTTATAACTTCCATATGTGTGTCTTCAATTCTATCCAAAAAGTCGTGAAATTCTTCTCCTTTTACAGCTGCGGCAGCTGCATTGAGCAATCGAGTTGTCGTTCCCTCTTCTTTGGTTTCTGAACTGAATGCGGAGACTACAGCGACGACTTGTTCTTCAGAATCCACTTTGTGAAACTTATCTATAATATCTACTACTTTGTTAAGCTTTTCAACTGTTCCCAATGAGGTTCCTCCAAACTTTTGCACGATAACTTGGGAGAAACATTGGGCACGTGTGTAATTTAGTGGCTGCGCAAAATATTTTAAGTCCTTGGCCTTGGAAAAGGGTTTTGACATCATTTTTAGACGAAACATGTTATAAGTGTGTTTAGTATGAGAATTAATTTGGTTATGTTTGATTTTTGGCAAGAATTTTCCTTAGGATTTCTTTTTTCGGACGAAAAGTTCAGCAAAATAAAACAGTAACCTTTTATATTTGGCTGTTTCTAAAATTTTGGGCAAATGAATTAATCAACCGTAGATTACGGTTATAACGCTAGCATAATATTGATGCTTGAATCTAGGGCAAAAAGCTATATTGATAGGTATTCAATTATATATATATATATATATATATATAGATGTATGTATGTGACATTACATATCAAGACTTCTCGTATCTTTTTTCACTTATAGAAAACACCGGGGTTGAGTTTTAAAATGATTCAATAGTAATTTATAGCTTTGAGTGAACGTAGAGTACATATCAAATAATAAACTCTTAGAAGTTTAAGCAAAGCCCCTATATTTGAATGTACCCTTGCGTAATAGATATGTTTTTAGCTTTTGGCATTATAGCCAGAGGTAACTTTGAAATAAGTCTCAGTAATCACTATCTCAAAAAATGTAAATAAGACAAAGGATAACCAACGAGGCGATACGGCATCTCAACAAATACCTCGTCTTTTATTACCCTCTGGATTAACTCCATTGCAAGAGCGAAAGTGTGAATGAGTTGCCACGGGGTGTTTGTTTCAACTTATTTTAGACATAGATTCTTGTACTCTTATTATGTTCAAATCATATTCTGATATTGTTTTAAGCTCTGTATTATTCAGTTGCATAATTATAATATCGTCCAAGACAATTGATGAAACACTTTTTGATGGATATATTTTGTTGGTCAATTCTTGTAAAGTAGAAGTTCTTCCAGATCGTCCATTTTCTAATGTTTTGACACAACTAATAAGAAACTCGATATAATCTCAACCTATATGTACCAACATACTCCTCAGAGAACTGAAACCCAGCGACAATCTTCTCCCACTGCTCAAGATACGCTAAGAAAAATTGGTCCAACCCACCGTTTTCTCCAGGTATATCAACGAACTTCGACAATCCCCATCTAAATAATAATATCCCTCTAAACCAAACAGAGCTGTCTAACCATCTCCATCTACCAATAGAATATACCATGGTATTATGAGACAGGTACTGAGCAGATAAAGAAAAGCATCCGCGTCAACGTTCCAGATAATATAGCGAACCTATGGGAGTGTTAGTGATCCATTTTGTGAAAAAGGTATCTCAACGAGTGCTAGAAACGACAACAAATTTTCTTTCTGCTCCTTCCTTTGATAGATAAATAAAGGACCATTCAATAAGATAAGAATCCTACCTAGCAAGAAGTTTCCAGCAAACCGAAAATACCTAATACAGAGCAAAATCCTCCATAACCATGTAATAAATCCTCGTCACACTTAAAATATAATTAAGGCGAAGAAATTCACTTAAAATATCCAAATAAATTCACCTGATATGCAACATTTCCACTTTCATTAAGTTCAAAGCTCTATGCATTTCAAGTTTATCAAACCTAGGTCTACACCTTTAATAATTATACACCAACTCAACCATACCAGATAACTGGGTATAAAATAGCTGGGTAATATGGCGGAAGTTTCTATCTTACGTTCAGGATTACATCGGATTTTCCCAACCCTTATCATTTCTTTCACCTTAGTGACTTAAGATATGTAACATGGTACTATATTATTTTATAATAACTGATATGTGGCATATGAACATCAACAATAGAACATAACAAATGTACACATATCTGGTACCACACCCAAATGCCACTCCAGAAGCAAGAAATACCTCCCTCAACCTAATAATACTCTAGATGGATGTAAAGTGAGTAATCGGAACCGGACACGAGAAAGGCAAGATGAAAAAAAAAGAGAATAAACAGACAGCTAATCAAAAAACATTTATCCCACAGAAAATACCCATTAGTTATTGCATATAAACAGCCAATCCAGCTCTTGCATATAAGCTATGCCTTTTGCGCAACTAACTGCCAGTATTGTAACTATCTATAAAAATTGACTATTAAATATGACAGGAACATGGTTCAATGGACGCAATAGTCAGAGGCAAAGTAAACACCCTTTTGGGATGAAGTTTTTCAACCATTGAAATGAATGGTGTAGCTGTAACAGTCTTTAGATTTGGATGAATTGGGTTGCAATATATCTAGCCAAACTTGGATAAATTTAAAGCCCAATTTACCAAATACAGGGAAATCATCTCTTTTACTAACACGAATACAAAAGTGATAAGGCAACTCACACACAACATGGTTTTCATCCCTGCAATTTATAACCTCCATAGATAGCTCCTGAGCATTATTTTAAGAAAAATGCTGGAAATTTTAAAAATCAAACTACGTCTAGAAAAATATACTTGTTTAGAAATATACATTAGAAAAAAGATTTGGGGGAGCGACTTGACTAAAACGCGATTTTGCTTCAACAGTCAATATCAACAATTTATCAAAACAACAAGAATCAGAGCTGCAAGAAAGTGTACAACAATACAGAATTGACCTGTTATCAGAAAATTCTTGATTTTTTGAATGATTCTTGGACTCAAATACTCGCACTGTATTGGGGATATACTAAAACACAGTATGCATTTATAGTAGCTGGGCTTGCGACATCTTAATTCATACGCACTATGATTTTGATTTTAAGATTTAAGCTCTTATTGCTTAAAGACGTTGTTTTGTATTTTTATAACAAAGAAAAACTTTCCGTATTAGTATTAAATGAGTGATATTTGTCTGTTGCTTGTAGAGAAATTAATTTCCATGCTGGATTTCGCTGTTGTTAGTCTTGTGGCACTTAATCTACCAAAATGCTAGCTTCTTGGAAATCCAATTCAAAGTAAGACGAGTTACAGAGAATTACATAATTTCTTCAACCAAGTTACTAAAAATATCACCGAAGATCGGGTTTTCAGGAAGACGATATTTGGTTTGTTGAAATCTTTGCAGGATTATCCTTCAAGCCGAGCTCCCTGTGATATCCCTGTGCTTTTTAACTCACCGTTCAAGCAAAATTAGTTTATAGCTCCTTGTTCAACACTTAAGAAATCACTTCTCCAATGCTAGCACTACTTCAGTTGTAACATTATCTTTAATGTATCTTCTAAGAGTAACAGGATTTCAATCTCTGCATTTAACTGATTGTGGCTATGAGTGCAAGTATCACAGTAAAAGCAGTTGCATGCACATAAGATATTCAAACATCTCTTACATTACAATGCGAGCGTCTGAGTCCAGGAATCGTTTTAAAATTCGAACAATTCGCTGAGAATGACCCAATTAGGTGTTTTTGCATGCTTTGCTGTAATTCTGAATCTTGTAGTTTTGATAAATTCCCGATATAGAGTTTTTAAGTAAAATCAGGTTTTAAGTTAAGTCGCTCCCGGCGATTGCTCCATGATAGAATCAAGATAAGAAAGCTACCTATCTTCAATGAAATGTGTTATGGACCTGGAATAAAGGAAACGGATATCTAACACGTGCCTTTATCCGGAATCCGCAAAACTGCATAACCTCACCAACAAGTAAGCGTGCAAAAAAACTGCAGCTTATGGGAATACGGTTTCGAGGGTTCCCGCGTGCCTGGGCTATCAACAGTACACAGCAAAACATGGTAGAATAACGCTGCCAACATAAATTTTGTCATCTGCGCTCAGAAACTTGTTGGAACTAACTCGATCTTCCTCTTGACCGGAACAATGTCTGGGGATTTGCAACTATACCGAAGAAATACTACAACCACGATGCATAGCCGTGACAACTACTTCTCCCTAGTATGCAGCTGCCGATGGAACATCTAGCCCCTAGAACACTATCCTCAACATAGGTAAACTATTAAATTAGAAGCAGTTTTCCGGGCTTCAATACCTAATAGAACAATCATGATACATCCTCACCAGATTACCTCAACCTAAAATACAAAATCCTCAAACCTCTGGAAGCCTAAACGAACACTACCTGGAAGCCAATGGTGCAAATTTACCTTGAATCCTCACTTCTAGGCCTACTTCAAATCAGAAAAAATCGGTAAAAATTGCTTAAACTACCTCCATACACCCTATTAAACCTCTTACGACATTCGTGTATGTTTTCATTGCCTGCTTGGAGTCCTTCGGTTTGAGCATGAGCTAAATTCAATCATTTGCAATTAGATTTGATTTGTGTTTGAATTTTGGGGATTAAACAATTGGAGCAAGATCTGGGGTAAGCAAACCCTTAAATCAACGAGATCAGATATTCTGGAGATTCAAAAAGCTATTTTACGAGAGAAAAAGCACGGAACAAAATTGATATTGAAAGTAGAACTACAGAAAAACATAATATCATTAGGACCCTCATTAGGTATGTCGAGTTTAGAACAGAAGGCGCTCTAAGAGGTTAAGCCATTTGACTGCATTAACTCTTAAGCACAGAAGAGAGCAGTTATGTAAGACAAATTCAGCATCGGAATAACTGTACATTCCGCACAGCGTAAGGAGTCTTGAATAGTATACGGTAGGAAAATAAGTTAACCTTCTGTCACTGAACGGAACTCTCGTAGTTAGATACCAGGTACGGCCTCTTACCTCGAAAATAGAGCTACTTACTCTCATATTTTTGTGAAATTACTTTCACTTTGAAACCCCACCAGCAAGCGCGAAACATACAGTATTTTTACGATGCTCGCAGGGACTAAGAATTATAAATTGGGGGAAGGTTGAATATATGACACTTTTGTGAGCTCTGCAGATGGATTGAAATGATCCATAATTTCAATAACCGGATAGATTTGTCTAAATTGTTTCTGCTCTCCATAAAAATACTTTTGTATAAGCAGTAACGAAACATAATAATGTCTGCCACTTTCACCTAAACTGTTTTATGCTGAGCCTCAAAAACGATAGGCCTCAAAACCAGGACATAGATTATGAAGAAATTGTAGTCAGAGTTCTTACTTTGCTACAAAAAAAGCATCTATCATGTAGAATGGCAATCTGCCTACTGAAATTAAGTCGCAACCAAACAGCAACTGCCTTGAACAGATAATAGCGAGCTCTCGAGGGAAGAGGCTTAGGAGGGCTTAGTACATTTTGGCGGGTATTATGGATAGTAAGTACTAAAACGTTTCACCATGTGGATGCTTTCTGTATTGCGTTTTCTTCTAAATCTGTACTATGTACACGCAAATAAGTTTTATATGCAACCGAGGTATTAGTGATACACAATTGTCTTTTCCTTTCCTCTTAAAGGAAAGTCCTGAATATATAAATATTTGAGAATTCAAAATACTAGTAAAAACTGAAGAGAAGTTAATAATAAGAACTTAATAGTTAAAACTACATCTGTTTCCACCAGAGACAATGATAACTAAGCAAGTTTCGTATTGTCATTTTAGTATTTTTTGCGAACGTCCCGGTTTGCTCAAGTGTGATTTTGCGGTAATGCCCTATTTCACACAAATACTTTGGTCAAGATCAGTTCAAAATTCCGGGAAGTTGCCGTGAATACAAGATAGAAGAGTTTAACACACTGTTGTCATGACATTTTTATTGAAGTACACACTTTATAGCACGGGAGTAGTTCCTGCTATCAGATATCTCTCACTGTACTTTCTAATATTAACTAAAATTAATACCAAGGGTCCATACACACGCCAATTCCACACAAAAATAGCTTAAATAAGACACCGAAACAAAATTAAAGAAAAAAAATGTGTTTTGAAAGTTTAGCGATAAGCAATTGTGGTGCTTCAGGTTTCTGCTCAGAACAGGACATATGTATTTGCTCTCCAGGTTGGTCTCAATCTCTGGAAATGGTTTATTTTCCTTTTACCAAAGAACACGAAACGAACGAAACTTTTGTTCTGGAAACACTTCCTTGTTCAATCCATAATAACCTCCTGTACTCAATTTTCTTTCTATCTTTGATATTGAATATATTTGAACTTATACACATTGTTAACAAGCTTAAAAGTTTTAAGCGGTTCTTAAGACAAATACCACTAATATTAGCACTAGTTTTTTATATGGTTTGCTATGGAATTCGACTTGTTGATCCTTCTCAAGAATATTCTATATCAAAAAGTTATACTTTTACTTTAGGTATTGCCATTGTACTGCAACAATTTTCTACAACTATGTTCTTATCAAAGTATATTAGATATCATTTATACAAGATGAAAAATGGCTTGGGAACAGATTTCAAGTTACTCGGAAGAGATGCATCAAATACTATTGGGATGATAATACCTTGTTTATTATTTTATGATATTTTTGACTTTTTTCTGTTTGTTCCTCCTGTTTATTTAAATAGAAAAGAAGGTGGAATATTTTTTTATATTCATTATGTTGGACAAAGTTTTAGAATATTTCTCTTGTATTATTTAGTAAGAAAAACTCTTTTGGCAATAATAAGTGATATGAAAAATGTTGTTTTACATACAACTGAAAACAATAAAAAAAACTCTTTTTATTTGTATTGTCTAGAGGGAATTCCAAATATTTCTTTCATAATACGAATAATAGCTATCTATTGTTTTCTTATTGGACCTACAGGAATTTTAGCAATATGCTTTAAGAGTATGGAATTTGTTGCTGTTTATGCTCATGCAATAAATGGGGGAGCTTTTGCTACAATGTCTTTTGGGATTGGACATATTGTTCAAAAGAATCTAAATTTCACATCAAGACAAAAAACTCGTGGAAACACAGACACTGTGAAGATTAAAACAGAAAGTGCTG
>JAALGZ010000133.1:0-16642 GCA_015227615.1 Labyrinthula sp. Ha | reverse complement strand
AAGTGCTACTAAGTGCTACTGCCAAACAACCTTCTCTGATTCCAAAGTAAAAAATTCAACTTTTTCATTGCTTCCTTTGATTGTCCAAAATATTTATCCAAAAACCAGAGAACTAAATAAAAAAACCAAAGATTATGATACCCATGAAACAAAACGCATTTCAAGCAACTTTGAATAAGGGATAACGAATTTTTAGCAACCAGGTTTCAAGGATCAAGAAACATAGTCTTATTTGAAAATGTTTTATGGATTGAAAAATAATTCCACAAAATAGTAAAAAAGCTCTCACATTTCGCCACATTAAACTTTAAGCTTACTTCAAAGTTACAAGAACCAGAAGAAGTGCAAATAAATTTAGCTCCTCTAAGCTTTCTTACGTTAAATTGAAACATTTCTTTGCTTTCCTCAGGTGAAAAAAAAATGGGATGACCTCTTTCTCTACTTAAATCGCCATGCAACATCGAAGTATCAGTGTTGGACGGTCTCTATTTCTGAAGAGTCTCGATACCCTTTGAACAACTCTTTAAGTTCGATTTTTGGTTGTTTCACCGCTGGGAACTTCAACAGGTCGTGGATACTTGTGTTTGTGTTTTGCTGCATTTTTCTTTTGTGTTTTTCTGGTTTTGGGCCATATGGCCCTTACTTAAGAAGTCAGTTCCACTCCTTCGAAATTTACGCTATGAATTTCATGAACTCCGTTCATTCGATATTTACGCAAAGTATAAAATTATCGATTTCTGCGATTTCAAAATTCAGGCTGAGGAAATGCCGATTAGGCCTTCTGGAGAAAATCGAGTGATCCAAACTGATTAAGTGGAGTTTTTTACTCTGGAGTTAAAAAACCGATTCCTTGAACTGCTGTATTTATTCATGTAGCCAGGATTAGTGACCTACCTTTGAAATGATAAATGACAAAAGGAGAATACGGAATCGCGAGTAGGTTCATTTAGGAATAGTTTTAGCTCTAATATAACCGTTATGTAATAAGTGAAAAGGAGATCAAAGAAAGTTCCGCATTTTGCGAAAATGATATTGTTACACTTATTCAAAACTGTTTAATTTCCGTGGATATCCTATTATACATTTTGGTGTGACTGAATACGTAGAACGCAATAATATTGAAGTTTTTCATCTTTTTGAAGGATTTAGTTTAATTTTGTTAAATGTGTACAATTGAATCATTGAATAGGGATTTCACTTCTAAAATATTCTCTTTCTTGTGTGATAATTTTGTGATAATGTATGTTTGGTGATATCAAGTTAAATGTTAAGACAGACAGTAATCAAAAGCCATTTTTAAGATATGAGACTAAGCCCCATAGACCATCCGAAAGTGCTGCGAAGAACCCCAAAGCTACAACTTAGCGAAAAGATTGTAGAAAAAGATTGAAGATTTGTTTAAGATAGATCAATAGTGGAACCCAAGGGTTTGAACACCAAGGCTGCAAAGCGCAGACAGAAAGGAAAAGAAAGTAAATATTAGTTAGCAAAATCGAGTAGACCCCATATCTGAGATGACATCTAGGAAGAGGTAGCTAAGGATATTCCGCCTTGGGTATCATCTTCTGCATGAGGGGCTGAAGATGGTCAAGGTATGGGACCTACGGACTCTGGATCTCCACTGAGTAGCATCACAGTAGATGAGTTTTTTTCAAAAAATTTGAACCAGTTTACAAGATTCAGTGTTAATAATGACACTAGCTCAATGCCGAACCACGGAGAAACTGGAGGAAGAGAAAGATTTTCACCTCCTAAGAACCTGAAGCTGGTGTCTCTTGAACGAGAGAAGTTAAGGGAAGCTGTCCCTAAAATGGAGGTGATACTGAGACGCGCAAGAGTAGCAGCAGCGGATGTTAGCACTACTGATTGAATGTCGATTCACATTACAGCATTACTGGAGGATCAATGAGGAAAATATAGTTGTTGAGGAAGCGATCATGAGGCACCTGAAGCGTCAATTGAATAATCCAAAGAAGTCGTATAAAAGTCAAGCCTTAGCAAAACTTAGAGAAGAATTGAAGAGACTCATGGATGTTTTCATGGTCACGGGAACTCCGCAGAGTTATTCTCAAAAGGTCCGCAACTTAGTCGGAACTGCACGAGTAGGCAATCACGCGGGGAAGAAAAATATGCTTAGGATTCTTATCTTTCTTTGTCGTTTTAACCCAAGTAATCAGGTCTTGAAATTTAAACCCCCTATTTAAGCAGTCATTGCTTAGAGAAATCAACCTTATATTCCACAGTCCAAAGAGGAATGACACCTAATTTAATCAACTTTCCAATGCGAAGCTCCAGTATATCTTGGAAAGGGTAGAGTATGAAATGTTGAAACTTCTAACCGGTGAATGAGATAAGTAATTCCAAGGAGGATCTATATGAATAAGGTCAAAGGCTTCAAGAGAATTCAATAAGGAGTTCATAGAGTTAGGCTCTGTAAGATCCATTTTTATCTGCATACTTTCTGGTGGGGGGCACTATAATATCTGTCGAACAAAAAGGTGAAAATAAAACCGAGCATGTTACTCCAATAAAATGATTTGAACCACAACCTGAGATTTTAAACTGCTCGTTATTCAATTCTAAACTAATGCAGTCCACTGATGAAGACCATGACAATAAGTCGTTTGTGTAAAAACATTTAAGTGCGTTTATAATCGTATCTTCATATTCCAGTGCAAACTTGAAAACTTCCCCTTAACTTTACGTTCATTGATAAACGACACTAACTCCTTTTCCAATATTTTTCTTTTAACTGGGGGTTTATTCAGAACTAGTATTAAAGCTCCTGGATAATAACAATCATTAAACGTGAGAAATTCAATATAATTTTCAAGGACGTCTAATCGTACAAGTAACGGCATTACCACCATATGTCTTTCCATCATAATTATTCAAAATATCCATTGATATAACGTTCTTCGATGTTCTAGTTCCGTAGATGTTGTGTTATTAGCTCGGATATAAAAAGATTTTAAAGCATATCTATTCTTTCTTCCTATTTGAAAAACATTGACATATATAATCCAGAGCATTCAGTAACTACCTGTTTTTTATATTAGCTTTTGTAACTGTTGGTGCATTTGTTGGGGGGTTCTTTCCAGGTAAGAGATTTAAGTCGCGAATTATTTTATGATTACCAAATATATATTTCATGACGGAGCTTCTTAAAATTTATTTTTCCTCTTAAAACCATCTTAAAGCTGTAACAGGGGCAGGTTAACTTGAATGTTCAACGTGTCTTTTATTTTTAACTTCTTTAATATATATATATATCTTTGACCAAAATTTTCCTATTACCTTCTTGTGCATTCCTTTAAATTCATCTAAGGAGTCGCGACTCGTGTTTGATAAATCCTTACATATAGTTTTCCAAGGTTCCTGTGTTAAATTATCTTAAACTGGCAATTTTGTCAATACTATAAGTTTGTTTTTATTCGTAAAATCAAGTTTATTGAAATACGTGACCTCGAGAGAAGCTTGATTGGGTAAGAGCAAATCAACGATTCATTGATACGGATTAAGAGATCCATCATTATAAGGTCATACCCTTACAGGATGTATCGTATGCCCTTTTCATATTAAACCTTCAACTTAATGGACGCTGTAACTAACTATTTTTATTATTCGATATAATCAAACAATTAAGTTAAAATATTTGGTTTGGGGCGCTCTTGTTCCAGATTTTGAGAGAAGAATTTACACACCAACATTATATTGAATTACTGGCCATTTCAATTTGCCGTTGTAGTTCCTAATCTTTCATAATCTCCAATCAATTGTTGTAACATATATCAGTTTCAATCTTTTCTTCATCGACTTCCTTATTTCCTTGAAATTAATTCTTATAGATCTCTTTCTAGATTGAGATAGCTTGATAGTATTCAAGCTAATCCAGAAATGTCTTCCAAAAACGTATTTAAGGACGCGAGAGGTGCATGCATAAAGAGTTTATTTAGAATGTATCCCACCTTAGCGTTAGATGGATACATGTTTAAATAGTTCATTATTGTTCCAACCAGCTTATGTGATTCAGTGCGGTTAAGTCCAATCTGAGAGAAAAGTGTATAAAAACAATAACAATCTTAGCGTTTTTGATGTCAACAACACCATTTGTCCGGGGACTAAACTTGATGTTAAGGTATCTTTCAAAACGGTAGAGTTCTGATAGTGCTTGTATCAACTTCCCTTTAACATATGAAGCATTATGTGTGGCCAATGTAAAATCATCTCTAAGCTGGAATCTCAAAAAGAGTTTGACAAGTGCAAGTGCCATAATTTCCATGTATTCTTTCTTACCACATTCACGACAGTTCTCTGGGCCACGTTGCCAACTAAAATTACTGTTCTAAAGGTGTTATTCATAGATAACTAATATATGCGAATTACTTCTTCTGCTACCTTTGAAGCTATTGTCAAATTTAGAGGTCTCCTTGCTATCTAGGATTGGTTACTTGAACAAGGTAAATAATTAGTCCTAAAATTTTGTATAAGTTGCTTTAAAGCAATCCCTTTTGGAGTGTCGATTTGAAAAGACCTCAATGATATATCTTTTTCCTGTTTTTTAGAAACGTGATTCTTCCAATATGGTTAATGGTTATTAAATTACGAATGAAGTTAATACTCAACGGAACCCATATTTTTGCATCCTCAAAAACTAACGTATCTGTTTTCTTCTCCATGTTCTCATTTTAGTCTTCAACAACTCTATATCTGTATGTTTCTCAAAATTGCCTTTGTATCAAGGAGACAGAAAGGAGATAATGCTTTGTTGTACAATTTACGAGTCTCTTCTATATCTATATTTGTGTTATATCTAATCATTTTGAAGATGAACATGCCTGTATATTCTGGAACATCTTTCAACAACACATGTACTTCTACATATTTATTTCCCCATCTTGATAGGATATACACAGCTACGGTCCCTTTGCCAGGGATGTGACGGATTACCATATCTATCTGCAAACATTGATAGCCTCATTGTGAAATTCTTCCAATCTGTACTTATCTGTGAATATTATCTGGCGACAAACTATACCTCAGATTTTTATAGTCAGTGAAAACCGCCACCGTTGATTCTTGTCCAAGCAGGAGACAATCTGTTTTTTTTTGAAGCTGAACCACATTGGGGTATAATTATTTAGAGGAAATATACCAGTTGAGTTGGCTTTTTCAAAATTTCCTACTTAAAAAGAAAACTGGAGAATGTTGTTGATCACTTATAGGTATAGTATCATTTAGCTTTCCAGGATTTCAGTTTTTGCAGTATATAGCCATTACTTCCCAACATGGATCAGGAGAATCTGTGAATAATCAGATACGAGTTGACTTGACATAGTTCCTAAGTTCTCTATTGGAAGTCTTATTAAGCGTTTATAAAAATTCGTTCCACTTTCTGATTTATTATTAATTCCAACTCACTGGTTTATCTTCCTTATGCAACCGTGCTTTAGGTTTATTGAGTCTCGACAGTCGTGAAATGTAATCCTCATGCTTAGTAAGATTTTGGATAATGGGAGATAACAAGTTTTAAGGGGTAAAAATTGGGTCAGTTGATGAAAAGAATACAATATTTTCATATCTTTGATCTTGTCGTAGTATTTGGAATTAAAATTTATTCCAGTCTTGCCCAATCTTCTACCACATCATTCTGCTTTTTTCTTTTAAAAGAAAGTACTTGTCTAACTTCAATAATAAATTTATCGATATTAATCATTGAAGAAACTCATTCAAATTTGCTAGATACTTGTGGAAAGTTCTTGAACATAGGACGGTATCATCTATCCAGGAAATCGCCCCTTCTTGTTTCTTCATGAACTTATCGCCAATGACTTACCTTTGCATTCCTTCTTGAAATAATGTCGAAGTATTGATCCAGTCCATTTGAGCACCTATCATTTCGCAGGCTCCTATAGGAGTTATTAGTATAAAGTAATGAGTTGGGTTCTTGTGCACTGGCATGTAATCAAAGTCACTCGATATGTCGAAACCAACGTAAAAGAAGATCTCATTGGCACAAATACTTTCTGTTTAAAATTTGGCGTTGTAAGTGATGTCTTTATAGTTACTAAGGTATATGGTTTTATATTTGTTACTATTCGGTGTCCTTCTGGTCCCTTCTTTGATACTAGAAATATTTGACACCCGTGTTTGAGATTTCTATTTCATTTTATCATACCTCGCATTCTTCTAGAGTGAAAGTTTTTGTGTAAGTGTTGCACCATAACTGGTCCATAATTCCTGGGAGGATGAGTGTTAATACTGCGTTGGGGATGACGCGACAGATTACCGGGTCCAGTTTTGACATACAGGTCGGTAACTATTTATATACAAATGCTTAAAATCTGCTATATTAAAACTTGTAGCTTATCCATCTCGTCTCTTGAAAAGTCATGATACAGTTCGCGAATCTTCTTTAATATCCTCGATTTTATTCACTTCTCTTCATTCGCGTCATATATCTCCGAGCTCTCGCCATATCCAACTCCTTCTGCTCAAATTCATCTAAATCATTGTTCATTTCGAGTACTGCCAAATTTAAGTAGTTGCTGTTTCCCCCGCTGCAGATTATCCTCGATGACTTTGATATTGAGTACCAGTAGATCTAGACTGTTTTGCGAGCTTTTGATATCGAGAGGTAATAAATAAGAATGATCTGAAGCGCAAAAACCTCGTATTTTGTTGGTTGTTTAGATGCTGAGGAATGTTTGATTGATCGTTGGTATTTAGTTGAATATCAGCCGTCTGCGTGTTGTTTCCATATTGCGTCTCAATCTGGTTGCTATTGCAATTTACTCCAACGTTAGCTGAGCTCTATCCCGGGTATACAGCTGTAGTGTACAAGCCTTGGTCAGGTGTCGTTTTTAGTCTATATAGATCCACGAAACTAACCAAATTCTATTGCCATTGCGGGAAATCGACCAAAGCTATCTTTATTCTTGGAAATTCGTTCTCTTTCCCATAACTATACTTGACTTTCATTCTTATTAACCCACTTTGTGTCACTCGAATATGTTGATCGTTTGGGAGTGTAACTTACCTTTTCTCCTCATTGGATATACCATCTGACATATTGCTTGACGCTGCTGGAAACCAACAAGTGTAGAATTCGCGCCGATGTTCAGACCTTCCTTGACTAACTAACATAGCTAAATTAATACGAAGATATAGTTGAGATTTTGTTGATTCAACATCCGTCCATTTATCCCTTCAAACCTTCGAACTATGGTATCTTGTGCTTTGCTCTGATATCTTTCATTTGGTGAATAAGGTATTATATTTTCTTTATTTGAGTGCTGTAAGTGTGTATTGAACTGCGGGGTTGTAACTGCATTAACCCTGCTACATTGTCTTGTGCTCGATCCTAAAGGTGAAGCAATGGGTCTGTTTATGTCAGGCTAAGCATTTAGAAAAACAGGAGGTAAAATATTTGTCATTCTAATTTAGTAAACTGAGTAGTCTCTTTGAAAGGAGTCCGGCTTCTAGCAAATTCTACACAATTTATCGAATTGTGGCTCTGATAATATATAATGTGGATTTCTTTGATGGCGTGGGTTTGATGTTGGAGAATTTTGGTATTGGTTATTTTGAGCTACAAAGATCTGTGTTGGTATTCCTTGCGACCAATTATGGCCTGGAGCCATGCTTAAATCACCTTGTTAAACTGAAGGCTGCTGAGGAATATATGTCTGGTGTTGGAGAATATCTTGATGCTATAGCAAAAACTTTTATGATGTGGCTGAAAACTCTGATCCATTGGCTGCCTAACTTGCATGACCAAATCCATCTTCATATCTTTGGCGTGCTCGATCATTGCCCACTGTTTTAGCTTGAACAACTGTTCCAAAAGTTCAAGTCCTGGTGTCTTTGATTTTTCTATCTTTTGAAGGTGTTTGTTGTGATGCTCATCCAATAACTTCTTATATGCTTCACCAACCAGCTCGTGAAGTTGGTTATAAATGTCTGTATCAATTTCGAAGCGAGTTGGAAGTTTTGAAATAGTTTTCTTCAGGATTTTTTTCTCGATGCTCTTGTGCTTCATTTCCTTCACTGTAACTAACCTCTTGATATCGTTAATATAGTTCTTTACTTGTAGCCTGTAGGACTTGTTCTCGTGTCACTTTAACTATAATCTGAGAATTCTTATATTCATCTCTCGATTTTCATCATAGTGTTCAACCACAATCTGCTCCAACACCTCGGTTACTCTTTTGTCAGTTTTTTCATCATAGACATCACTCAACTCTCTTTTCACTTTCTCGTCTATGTAATGTTGCATGGATATGTTTCCTGATTGGTGACTGTAGGCATGAATGAAGTTTATTACGTCCTCAATAGAGAGGGATTTGAGAAAGGAGGACTTGGTGCGCTCTGAATAAAGAAGGTATCTTATTGTAGACTTGAAGTGAGATTGAGATGTTGGAGTGAGCTTGGTCGACTTTAGGACAAAATTCTTGTGGTTTAATGTAGTCTTCATTCCCGGAAATATTCGTATTTTCTACATCTGCTTCCTTAATGACGTCGTACGATATAAAATCAAATTTTCTGAGAAGACTGTTTTTTTCTTGCGGTGTCAACCTGTCTAGCGACTAAAGAGTATTATATTCGGAGATAGAAGACTCAAGAGCTGTATCTGTAAAACTTTTAGAATATCTAGGTTCACTTTTTTTACGGATCTCAAGATTTCCTTTAACTGCTTTGGGAGGAAGAACTAAAAAGTCTTCAGTTAATCGAATATATGCTCTTGTATCCTTGGAATAAGAGGGTTCACTTAAAGTATCTGAAACTTTACGCGGACTAAGGTTTAGTAAAGTTTCGTTTGTGGTCTAGATCACCACACACTTCCCGTTTCTTGAAAGATTGAAATTTGGTATCTTGCTAATTGCTGCTGTAGAATCTTTCTCTTGTTCCGCAGTGCACTAGTACTGCAGCTAATGCCCCATGGATTCCCCAAGTTGTCAAGACCTTATGGGCAATACACTTAGCCTTGAATGATTGGCTCCGTGGAGTATTAGTAGTTCAAGTCTACAATATCATGGCAAGTAAAGATACCGGGGGTTGGTTTGGTAGGTTCAAGTCCCACACAACGCAAAAAAGGGCTTTGGGTCAGTTATGTCCTCCTTGTAAGACCGAAGGGTTTCCAACCTTCAAGTAGCCTCCCCCCCCCAAAAAAAAACTTTTTCTTGTTCGAACGATGATCAGATCCCGCGTTTGTCCTTTAAATAAGTATTTATGGCTTGAAAACTTGGTCCTTGTGAATTGTCTAGATTGTGTGTTAACACTTAAAACAAGATAATTACTAACAGCTAAACTATCCCTGGTAATGACATTCTGTACTGCATTATCTTTTCATTCAAATATATAATTCTGAGATATTTACCAAAATAGTATCGAATTGCAACATAATTCTTCTGATAGAACTGGTCGCACCCAGTTCAAATACGGTTGCTTTGACGGGATACAAATAGATTCTCATAATATGCAGTTAGCATCACACAAAGAAGAAGAAGAACCCAATAGACCAAAGTTGGAGAAAAAAACATCTATATATTACCATAGGACTATATATATATCTTGTCAAATAAGTATTTATAACTAAAGACACAAATAAGAGTATGACAACACGCTGCTTTGAACTCTTTCCTGTTGGAAAATGTGGTTTACACGGAACATGTGTTGTTGTAGATTCCCCAGATAATTCTACCTTTCAAGAGATATGTGTATGTGAACCCGGTTGGTCACAGTCAAAAGAAATGTCTTTATATTTTTTGGATGAAGAAGATATTGAAGATAGGGAACTAGGTCTTTGCACACAGAATATCTCAGTGTTGACTACTATGTATATTTTGGCTTTAATAGCAATAAGTACAGCTTTTATTTATCAGATTTCTAGAATAACTAAGAAAAAACAGGTTATCAGATTATTACCTTTATTGCCTGGCTTTTTAATGCACATTTTTCTTGATGTATACAAACTGTCCAATATACAAGAAGTTAATTTAGGCGAAGATCCTTTGTTTACAGCTGTTTTTCGAAATATGGAGCTTTTGCATATTTTTTCAATTACAACATTTTTTCAGAAATATATTTCTTATATTCTGAAAGGAACTCATTTAGGAAATCAGGAGTTAATCAAAAAAGCAAAATTATTCTCAACAATTTCAAACTACGTTCTTTTTACTGACATTATTATTTATCAAGTTTTTTGGATAACTATTTTCATGCCAAGGAAAACTGGATACACTGTCATTAAAATATGTTTTGGATTAACTTTATTTCGTACTCTCTACACTTTTTTTATGGTTTATAAATTATTTGGAACAATTATTCGTGATCTACGCAGTTATTTAAACCTAGTAAAAAGTTTATCAAATAGCCAGGAAACAGAAAAACGAATCAATTTAGCAAAAAAAAATTTGATAAAGTTAACTACTTTGCGAAAAATGTCATATTTCTATGGATTTATGTGCTTTATGTTTTTAAATTTACCCGCAATATTTCCTTTTGTCATGTATACTCTTGGATATCAAATTCCTTTGCTTTTTATTGTTTGGAGTATTCTTTCTATTGTAGCTGCGAATATTGGAAAAAAAAGAAAAGCAAGCTCAAGTGATTCTTCTACAAAAATTAATAGAAACCGTGGTATCGGAAATCGATTTACAAGCCTTACAGAAAAAAGTTTAATTAATTTTAATGTGAGAATGCGAGCTAACACAGAAGAATTAGTCGACCGTCTAAGACAAGTATTGCCAGCTCGTACGGAAAGAGAGATTCTTTATGAAAGGAGGAGTACTGGAGAAAAATTTATATAATCATGTTTCATTTGTCTGTATTAAACCAATAACATTCAATTACTTTTGTGAAGATTTTGTATAAAATAGTTTTTTCTTCCCAGGTAAATTTATAGCGAGAAAGAACTCAAATAAATAAATTTTGAAAATTTGACTTCAGTTTCTTTTTCTTAGCGCTATTACAAAATAATTTGCAAACCAAAATCTATATTTGGAGAAATAATTGTTATTTCGTAGCTATCAAGAGAAGTTCGAGTTATTCGAATAGAATGCTCTTGACTTGGTAATGAATACTAATTTCTCCAATCTGTTCCAATTCTTTCCCAAGTAAAATACCCTAAAAAACAGTTTTAAAACCTATTTTTCTATAGTAAGAAACAAAATAACTGCATTTTTTTTCCAAAAGATACCTTATATGTTTCTTCCAAAAATATCTTCTCAGTCAATTTTCACGCTGGAAAATTTATGATAGAGATGTACTTTTGACTCAGTTGTTAAGAGTTTTCCAACCAAAATATCTTAAAGCTTAAAAGTATTATTTAAATATTCGACTTCTACTCTCTATCGTATAAAGAAACCTAAATTTCAAACTGTTCACTTGTATATAGAAAACTACTGTCTGTAAACGTGAAGGCAAGAAACCATCTATTTCATACGAAGAAAGAAAATACAAGTTTATTTGTGGAAAACTAATGAATTTATTACTCAAACGATAATAAAACAATAAATACTTTTATTTTTGTTGTTTATTTACTCCATAAAGATTTCAGGTAAATTCTGGCTTATGTGTATGTTTGATTAGTAACGTTTCAGATAACTTGGGTTATTTAACTAACTTCGTATAACATATATAGTATTTGAATTATTGTCAGCAGTATGGTTACTTGTGTAAGTTAATTGAAGACCTATAGAATAATTGTAAGTAGAATAAATATCACATATGCATTTTGGGCGATCTAGAGTAGAGTTAATAGATAATAACAACATTTTGAAAACTTCATAGATTCTCGTCTAAGACACAGTTTTCGATAAGTGCAAAAACCCCTGAGTGTTAACAACGCCTTGTGAGTTTATTGCATTGATACTTGGCATAGTATCGGAGTTTGTGGCTTGAAGAGAGCCCTTACAAAGTCTGTGGATAGATCCCTTAGCAATAAGAGCGATCTAGTTGTATCCAATAGTTACTTCGGATACGAAGAGACATAGAACGTAGTCGTTCTACTGTGGTAGCACGTTCTCATACGTCTGAACGCTCGAGGGTTTTCCGAGTGTACAAACTTATGATTTGTTCACAGCAGTGTATATTCGAAATTAACGTTAGATAACAATAGATTACAGTAGAAGGCTGGAAATATGTGTTTTTTTGAGAAAAAAAGTATAAGAGAATATGGCAAACTAATAAGAAAGAATAAGTAATTAAGGGTATGAAACTATAATCAATTAGAAAACTAAAATAGAAATTTCTTTATGTAGTATAATATTTTCCTTACTTAAGCTCTGATAGCCTTCCTTTCAGTGCACTTAGAAAACAAAGGATAATTATGAGAAAAGGTTGTTATGTTCCTTGGTAATTAAAGTCTGATATGTTTGAAATTCGTAAATCACCATAATATTTCTACTATATATATATAATATGTTTTTCCATAGTTATATATCACCTATGTCTTGTTCTCATGTTTTGAATTATATGCTTACGCCTTTATTCAGTCTTTATTTCATTTCTTTATATATTCCTATATTCAAGTACCCTATTGGAGCAAAATTCACAGGTGTTGGGAATTCAATTGAAATCAAACCATTGAAACTATTACTTCTATTAATTTTATTCAGAAAAGAAGAGCAGCCTTGATTTCATGACTTTGCATCATGTTTAACTAAACGTCTCATTTGGTCTAATATACTAGCTTCACTGCCTTCACTATAAGAAGACATTTATTAACTTGTTACCTAATAGTATAGGATAGAAGGGCGCATAAAATTTTATTATTAAGTTGTGAAAAGAGAAATAGTCTTACAAATCTCCTAAATGGCCGGAACAGAAGAAAACTATTTATGCCCATATGTAAATTTTACTCTAAGAAAATGTATAGCAATATTGTCTCAAAGTTCAAGCATGATATAAGTGTAATCACTGCCTAGTAAAACCATATGTCGTTTATATTGAAGTTGTTTTTTGCAACCGTTTAGATCTATTCACGTGGTTGGAAGCCTAGGAGGGCATTAGGAGTAAAGTTGATCTTACTAAAGAAGGATCGCCATGATTATTCTTGACCACAATAAGTTAAAATAAGCAGACCCAGACATGTACTAAAGCTAAGGAAATGATGATGTCATTATCCAAAACCAATCACAACATTAAACAGATCTCAATATTGAAAAGAAGCTTGTAAAGTAGTATCAAGAACTGCTAGGAATATACTACCAGAAAACAATAAGTTTTAAGTTCAGCATTTGCTGATACTATGATTTCTATGAATTAGAAATTGGAACTAAAATCTCATTTATGTACATCGAATAAGGGAGAAATAGAAAATAAGCATACCAATCGTTAACCTTTGTGGAAGCACTCTGCGACGGATAAGCAAAAGTAATATTACGAGTTAATTATACCTCAAAGTACTTCAGCCTATATGCAAAAAGGACATAATCTATCATAATTGATAGTTTTTCGTTTTTAAAGCCAGGATTTGAAATTTCTGTAGAGTAATTAGCAAGAAACTCCATGTTCTTTGTAACTAGCACTGGCCTTTCAGGGTATCTATCAGTTCTGAGAAGGGTTGCACAGATATATTATGTAACATTTGTATTGCTATTGGTAGCAGTTCTAGTAAAATGTGAAGGAAACCTGGTTCATGAAATAACACATGATCCTTAGACTGTAACTATAATGTAGAACTACTAGTTTCCCACTCTGTCCTCTATGATGTATGAAAGGATGGAACCAAAACAACTACTACCTTTATTCGCTGACCAAGAATAGATATTCATAATTCTCTTCTCCAAACTAAGTAAATTAGAGTATGATTTAAAATTTAAACAGCATAAATTTAACTATAAGGAGTATTTATCATCAGCGAGTTTTAATATAGATTGATATGACAATGATTTCCAATATTCCTATTGCTATTGTTGATTCCAATAAAATGAAAAACAATGTTATATCTACTTAAATAAGTTTGTGTAGCACTTCCTCTTATTCTGTTATGTAAATTATATACTTGAAATGAACTTCAATGCTTATAGTCTCAGATAAGATCACTTAACGTCAAGAGGCTGATGTTAGATACCTCCAACTTAAATAATCAATACGTGCGAGTTGAAAATATATTATAGATAGAATTATTTTCTCCAATAAGAAGGAGGTCAGAGGCATCAAATTTTTTCAAAAGTTCGTTCTCTCGGTTTTGTTTTGAGAGAAGGTGAAAAATCAGTACACATTGTTTTCAAGAGCAATATAAATCTTGCCAAGATGTTGTTGGAAGACATCTCGTCAGAAGCCAGTTCCAAGAAACATTTGGTAGTTCTACATAATATTTTGCAACAAATGTGTATCCACAATAATAAGTATCCCCATAGACCCATTGTACTCCTAGTTTGCGGCTTAGGGACTAATTATTGTCAAGATTTATAATACAAGTACAATGGCACATAAGAGGTAAACATATCCCATATTAAGTTATCTTAGCAACAGCAAACATGTAACTTTGATTTCAAGTATACGGCAATCAATCATTACAAGAATTTGAATGCGGAGTCCAATATGATGAATCGAGACCCATCAAAGATAGGTCATTAGAGCAGCTGTAAGATACCTGAAAACACCTTGTATTTAAACTGGATGCATGCCGCATAGAAATGTCTTTAATTTAACACGGAAGAAAATTCTTGGCAAACACTAACACATTGCAATTGTTCTATTTCTTTTATTTAAAGTGAATCAAAAGAGGTAAATATGGCTGATAATAATAATCTGTACAAGTTCCCCTAAACATTATTCTATTTCTTCAGTCCAATTAATTAGAGTTATGGTGTAGTGGAATTAATAATTTGTTAACTGCTAAGCTACATGTAACTTCTAAGAATAATCATTCTGCTTGAAATAACCAATTTAGAGTTCTACAAAAATTATATTCAACAGTTTTTCTCAAGCAAGAGATGCAACGTTACATGACATTTTGTAGCCTCAGAGCTAAAAAATCGATACAACTATCCCAGATGAATGTCACACAGAGATATCGGATACGGTTCGATAATAGCAGGTAATATGTGACAATCTCCTGTAGATGTGATTGCTGTTATCCAGAGGCAATAATATTATTTTCTGCACGATTATATGACATGCAAGTTAATACAATAATTCTATTGATAATGAAATCTCCATTTCAAAAGTAGAAAACCTGAATAGAGACATCTGTCAGTACTATGAATGCTTGAAAACCAATACACAGCAATTATTTTATGGCTTTAAAAGATAAAATCTTCTATCCTACAGTATGTGGTGACAAAAAATGATTACAATCATGTCAACATCTTTAAAACACAGGGAAGATGATGTAGCTACTCTTACAATATATTGTTTGTTTTCATACTCAATAGCGTACTTCGCCTAAATGAAGCTCTATATTCTTACAAAGTGGATGCTAAGAACTTTTTTGTACACATACTACCCTAAATTAACCTTCATCTTCATCCTTCTTAGCTTATATCTTAATATGGAGACAGCTGTATTGGCTTTGATTAGCACAAACACTTTTAACGAGACAATATGATATATTGAGCAAAACTAGTATTCCCTGACAAGGCATGCGATACCACATCTTCATCAAACACCATCACAAAGAAAGATGCAACTACTATGTATATATTGAAAATACCAGATGTCTTTGATATATTCTTTGAGATTTTTTTTCTTAGAATAGCGGTTATTGGTAAGATCAGATAGTTAAAGTAAATTTTTTCAAAGGTAAAACTAATCATTTCATGATCTAGGAGTATTTTTGGTAACAGAGATTTAGCTAGCTCTAGTCAATAACTTCAAAAGTAGCTGCACTATGATTTTAACCGTATGGTTATCGTACTACAACAGAGAATTGATCAGAGTAAGTTGTTTTCAACAACATTTCCCAAAAAAAAACTATAATTATATAAGACAATATTTAAGATTTAACAAAATATTATTATAAACTGGTTTATTTATGGTAAAAGTTCAGTCAAAACCCAACTCATTCTAAAAATAAGGGTGTTTGATATTACTTAGACTGTCTTTCCAAAACTGTCTAATGGAAATAAGAACACAAAGCCCAGATTTTTTTAGTGGTATATACCAAGTTTTGTGACCTTACATAGATTCATAGATCTGACTACTCTGACAGATGGTGTATCTAATACCAGGACTAGCAAACCTGAAATATATATAGAAACAGATTGAGCATTGGGGTGACAAATATTGAGATAACATAATCTCGAATGACCTCGGGGCATGCTCTGTACTAATACTTTGTAACCCCATATTGCTTACTCTTAACCTTGAACTTACCTTCAATTTAATACTCAACATAATTAAACTCTTTCGACTATCGATTGTATTTAGATATTCTTCAGGAGGGGTTAACAGTAGAATCTCTTGTGACAGTTCCTTTTTGGAGTCTGAATAATAGTTAGTATTTTGCCCAAACGGCTATAGTCTCAGGATTATATCTAATCTAGTAGCTTGAACCTATATACATAGAACTCTTCGATTCTATCAAAATACCATGGGGATTGGTAGAATATAAGATTTTCTACTAGTGCCATGTAGCTGTAATTCTGATAGTAGGTTAGACCAAAAAAGTAATTTTGGTCATGAAACTGAG
>JAALGZ010000132.1:5000-16838 GCA_015227615.1 Labyrinthula sp. Ha | reverse complement strand
CTGTTGATCTACTTGTAGATGGAGTTGTAGCTGGAGCTGCTAGGGGTACATCCAGAGCAGTTGAGCACAACCAAAATGTCTAGAACTTCTATAAACCACTTGGGTTATTGGTAATCAACTAGAAACTAAGTATTATACCATTTTTAGGTGTGTTTTGACATTCCTTCACTTTCTAACTGTTGATCTACTTGTAGATGGAGTTGTAGCTGGAGCTGCTAGGGGTACATCCAGGGCAGTTGAGCACAACCAAAATGTCTAGAACTTCTATAAACCACTTGGGTTATTGGTAATCAACTAGAAACTAAGTATTATACCATTTTTAGGTGTGTTTTGACATTCCTTCACTTTCTAACTGTTGATCTACTTGTAGATGGAGTTGTAGCTGGAGCTACTAGGGGTACATCCAGGGCAGTTGAGCACAACCAAAATGTTTAGAACTTCTATAAACCACTTGGGTTATTGGTAATCAACTAGAAACTAAGTATTATACCATTTTTAGGTGTGTTTTGACATTCCTTCACTTTCTAACTGTTGATCTACTTGTAGATGGAGTTGTAGCTGGAGCTACTAGGGGTACATCCAGGGCAGTTGAGGACAACCAAAATGTTTAGAACTTCTATAAACCACTTGGGTTATTGGTAATCAACTAGAAACTAAGTATTATACCATTTTTAGGTGTGTTTTGACATTCCTTCACTTTCTAACTGTTGATCTACTTGTAGATGGAGTTGTAGCTGGAGCTACTAGGGGTACATCCAGGGCAGTTGAGGACAACCAAAATGTCTAGAACTTCTATAAACCACTTGGGTTATTGGTAATCAACTAGAAACTAAGTATTATACCATTTTTAGGTGTGTTTTGACATTCCTTCACTTTCTAACTGTTGATCTACTTGTAGATGGAGTTGTAGCTGGAGCTACTAGGGGTACATCCAGGGCAGTTGAGGACAACCAAAATGTCTAGAACTACTATAAACCACTTGGGTTATTGGTAATCAACTAGAAACTAAGTATTATACCATTTTTAGGTGTGTTTTGACTTTTTTCTAACTGGTGATCTACTTGTAGATAGAGTTGTAGCTGGAGCTACTAGGGGTACATCCAGGGCAGTTGAGGACAACCAAAATGTTTAGAACTTCTATAAACCACTTGGGTTATTGGTAATCAACTAGAAACTAAGTATTATACCATTTTTAGGTGTGTTTTGACATTCCTTCACTTTCTAACTGTTGATCTACTTGTAGATGGAGTTGTAGCTGGAGCTACTAGGGGTACATCCAGGGCAGTTGAGGACAACCAAAATGTTTAGAACTTCTATAAACCACTTGGGGTTATTGGTAATCAACTAGAAACTAAGTATTATACCATTTTTAGGTGTGTTTTGACATTCCTTCACTTTCTAACTGTTGATCTACTTGTAGATGGAGTTGTAGCTGGAGCTACTAGGGGTACATCCAGGGCAGTTGAGGACAACCAAAATGTTTGGAACTTCTATAAACCACTTGGGTTATTGGTAATCAACTAGAAACTAAGTATTATACCATTTTTAGGTGTGTTTTGACATTCCTTCACTTTCTAACTGTTGATCTACTTGTAGATGGAGTTGTAGCTGGAGCTACTAGGGGTACATCCAGGGCAGTTGAGGACAACCAAAATGTCTAGAACTTCTATAAACCACTTTGGTTATTGGTAATCAACTAGAAACTAAGTATTATACCATTTTTAGGTGTGTTTTGACATTCCTTCACTTTCTAACTGTTGATCTACTTGTAGATGGAGTTGTAGCTGGAGCTACTAGGGGTACATCCAGGGCAGTTGAGGACAACCAAAATGTCTAGAACTTCTATAAACCACTTGGGTTATTGGTAATCAACTAGAAACTAAGTATTATACCATTTTTAGGTGTGTTTTGACATTCCTTCACTTTCTAACTGTTGATCTACTTGTAGATGGAGTTGTAGCTGGAGCTGCTAGGGGTACATCCAGAGCAGTTGAGGACAACTATACACATCAGACGCTGTCTACGACGAATGCGGTGTTGGTAATCAACTAGAAACTAAGTATTATACCATTTTTAGGTGTGTTTTGACATTCCTTCACTTTCTAACTGTTGATCTACTTGTAGATGGAGTTGTAGCTGGAGCTGCTAGGGGTACATCCAGGGCAGTTGAGCACAACCAAAATGTCTAGAACTTCTATAAACCACTTGGGTTATTGGTAATCAACTAGAAACTAAGTATTATACCATTTTTAGGTGTGTTTTGACGTTCCTTCACTTTCTAACTGTTGATCTACTTGTAGATGGAGTTGTAGCTGGAGCTGCTAGGGGTACATCCAGAGCAGTTGGGGTCAAATGTCTAGAACTTCTATAAACCACTTGGGTTATTGGTAATCAACTAGAAACTAAGTATTATACCATTTTTAGGTGTGTTTTGACATTCCTTCACTTTCTAACTGTTGATCTACTTGTAGATGGAGTTGTAGCTGGAGCTACTAGGGGTACATTCAGGGCAGTTGAGCACAACCAAAATGTTTAGAACTTCTATAAACCACTTGGGTTATTGGTAATCAACTAGAAACTAAGTATTATACCATTTTTAGGTGTGTTTTGACATTCCTTCACTTTCTAACTGTTGATCTTGTTTTAGATGGGTTGTAGCTGGAGCTGCTAGGGGAACATCAGGGCAGTTGAGCACAACCAAAATGTTTAGAACATGTATAAGCCACTTGGGTTATTGGTAATCAACTAGAAACTAAGTATTATACCATTTTTAGGTGTGTTTTGACATTCCTTCACTTTCTAACTGTTGATCTACTTGTAGATGGAGTTGTAGCTGGAGCTACTAGGGGTACATCCAGGGCAGTTGAGGACAACCAAAATGTTTAGAACTTCTATAAAACACTTGGGTTATTGGTAATCAACTAGAAACTAAGTATTATACCATTTTTAGGTGTGTTTTGACATTCCTTCACTTTCTAACTGTTGCTCTACTTGTAGATGGAGTTGTAGCTGGAGCTGCTAGGGGTACATCCAGAGCAGTTGAGCACAACCAAAATGTTTAGAACTTCTATAAACCACTTGGGTTATTGGTAATCAACTATAAACTAAGTATTATACCATTTTTAGGTGTGTTTTGACATTCCTTCACTTTCTAACTGTTGATCTACTTGTAGATGGAGTTGTAGCTGGAGCTACTAGGGGTACATCCAGGGCAGTTGAGGACAACCAAAATGTTTAGAACTTCTATAAACCACTTGGGTTATTGGTAATCAACTAGAAACTAAGTATTATACCATTTTTAGGTGTGTTTTGACATTCCTTCACTTTCTAACTGTTGATCTACTTGTAGATGGAGTTGTAGCTGGAGCTACTAGGGGTACATCCAGGGCAGTTGAGGACAACCAAAATGTCTAGAACTTCTATAAACCACTTGGGTTATTGGTAATCAACTACAAACTAAGTATTATACCATTTTTAGGTGTGTTTTGACATTCCTTCACTTTCTAACTGTTGATCTACTTGTAGATGGAGTTGTAGCTGGAGCTGCTAGGGGTACATCCAGAGCAGTTGAGCACAACCAAAATGTCTAGAACTTCTATAAACCACTTGGGTTATTGGTAATCAACTAGAAACTAAGTATTATACCATTTTTAGGTGTGTTTTGACATTCCTTCACTTTCTAACTGTTGATCTACTTGTAGATGGAGTTGTAGCTGGAGCTGCTAGGGGTACATCCAGGGCAGTTGAGCACAACCAAAATGTCTAGAACTTCTATAAACCACTTGGGTTATTGGTAATCAACTAGAAACTAAGTATTATACCATTTTTAGGTGTGTTTTGACATTCCTTCACTTTCTAACTGTTGATCTACTTGTAGATGGAGTTGTAGCTGGAGCTGCTAGGGGTACATCCAGAGCAGTTGAGCACAATCAAAATGTTTAGAACTTCTATAAACCACTTGGGTTATTGGTAATCAACTAGAAACTAAGTATTATACCATTTTTTGGTGTGTTTTGACATTCCTTCACTTTCTAACTGTTGGTCTACTTGTAGATGGAGTTGTAGCTGGAGCTGCTAGGGGTACATCCAGAGCAGTTGAGCACAACCAAAATGTTTAGAACTTCTATAAACCACTTGGGTTATTGGTAGTCAACTAGAAACTAAGTATTATACCATTTTTAGGTGTGTTTTGACATTCCTTCACTTTCTAACTGTTGATCTACTTGTAGATGGAGTTGTAGCTGGAGCTGCTAGGGGTACATCCAGAGCAGTTGAGCACAATCAAAATGTTTAGAACTTCTATAAACCACTTGGGTTATTGGTAATCAACTAGAAACTAAGTATTATACCATTTTTAGGTGTGTTTTGACATTCCTTCACTTTCTAACTGTTGGTCTACTTGTAGATGGAGTTGTAGCTGGAGCTGCTAGGGGTACATCCAGAGCAGTTGAGCACAACCAAAATGTTTAGAACTTCTATAAACCACTTGGGTTATTGGTAGTCAACTAGAAACTAAGTATTATACCATTTTTAGGTGTGTTTTGACATTCCTTCACTTTCTAACTGTTGATCTACTTGTAGATGGAGTTGTAGCTGGAGCTGCTAGGGGTACATCCAGAGCAGTTGAGCACAATCAAAATGTTTAGAACTTCTATAAACCACTTGGGTTATTGGTAATCAACTAGAAACTAAGTATTATACCATTTTTTGGTGTGTTTTGACATTCCTTCACTTTCTAACTGTTGGTCTACTTGTAGATGGAGTTGTAGCTGGAGCTGCTAGGGGTACATCCAGAGCAGTTGAGCACAACCAAAATGTTTAGAACTTCTATAAACCACTTGGGTTATTGGTAATCAACTAGAAACTAAGTATTATATCATTTTTAGGTGTGTTTTGACATTCCTTCACTTTCTAACTGTTGATCTACTTGTAGATGGAGTTGTAGCTGGAGCTACTAGGGGTACATCCAGGGCAGTTGAGGACAACCAAAATGTCTAGAACTTCTATAAACCACTTGGGTTATTGGTAATCAACTAGAAACTAAGTATTATACCATTTTTAGGTGTGTTTTGACATTCCTTCACTTTCTAACTGTTGATCTACTTGTAGATGGAGTTGTAGCTGGAGCTGCTAGGGGTACATCCAGAGCAGTTGAGGACAACCAAAATGTCTAGAACTTCTATAAACCACTTGGGTTATTGGTAATCAACTAGAAACTAAGTATTATACCATTTTTAGGTGTGTTTTGACATTCCTTCACTTTCTAACTGTTGGTCTACTTGTAGATGGAGTTGTAGCTGGAGCTGCTAGGGGTACATCCAGAGCAGTTGATGCTGAACAGAACCAAAATGTTTAGAACTTCTATAAACCACTTGGGTTATTGGTAGTCAACTAGAAACTAAGTATTATACCATTTTTAGGTGTGTTTTGACATTCCTTCACTTTCTAACTGTTGATCTACTTGTAGATGGAGTTGTAGCTGGAGCTGCTAGGGGTACATCCAGAGCAGTTGAGCACAATCAAAATGTTTAGAACTTCTATAAACCACTTGGGTTATTGGTAATCAACTAGAAACTAAGTATTATACCATTTTTTGGTGTGTTTTGACATTCCTTCACTTTCTAACTGTTGATCTACTTGTAGATGGAGTTGTAGCTGGAGCTGCTAGGGGTACATCCAGAGCAGTTGAGCACAACCAAAATGTCTAGAACTTCTATAAACCACTTGGGTTATTGGTAATCAACTAGAAACTAAGTATTATACCATTTTTAGGTGTGTTTTGACATTCCTTCACTTTCTAACTGTTGATCTACTTGTAGATGGAGTTGTAGCTGGAGCTACTAGGGGTACATCCAGAGCAGTTGAGGACAACCAAAATGTTTAGAACTTCTATAAACCACTTGGGTTATTGGTAATCAACTAGAAACCAAGTATTATACCATTTTTAGGTGTGTTTTGACATTCCTTCACTTTCTAACTGTTGATCTACTTGTAGATGGAGTTGTAGCTGGAGCTGCTAGGGGTACATCCAGAGCAGTTGAGCACAACCAAAATGTCTAGAACTTCTATAAACCACTTGGGTTATTGGTAATCAACTAGAAACTAAGTATTATACCATTTTTAGGTGTGTTTTGACATTCCTTCACTTTCTAACTGTTGATCTACTTGTAGATGGAGTTGTAGCTGGAGCTGCTAGGGGTACATCCAGAGCAGTTGAGCACAACCAAAATGTCTAGAACTTCTATAAACCACTTGGGTTATTGGTAATCAACTAGAAACTAAGTATTATACCATTTTTAGGTGTGTTTTGACATTCCTTCACTTTCTAACTGTTGATCTACTTGTAGATGGAGTTGTAGCTGGAGCTGCTAGGGGTACATCCAGGGCAGTTGAGCACAACCAAAATATCTAGAACTTCTATAAACCACTTGGGTTATTGGTAATCAACTAGAAACTAAGTATTATACCATTTTTAGGTGTGTTTTGACATTCATTCACTTTCTAACTTTTGATCTACTTGTAGATAAGATTTGTAGCTGGAGCTGTAGGGGGCATTTATCCAGGGCAGTTGAGCTGTAAAATTTCTAGAACTTCTATAAACCACTTGGGTTATTGGTAATCCTTCTAGAAACTAAGTATTATACCATTTTTTAGGTGTGTTTTGACATTCCTTCACTTTCTGTGTTGATCTATTTGTGGATGGATTTGTAGCTGGAGCTACTAGGGGTACATCCAGGGCAGTTGAGGACAACCAAAATGTTTAGAACTTCTATAAACCACTTGGGTTATTGGTAATCAACTAGAAACTAAGTATTATACCATTTTTAGGTGTGTTTTGACATTCCTTCACTTTCTAACTGTTGATCTACTTGTAGATGGAGTTGTAGCTGGAGCTACTAGGGGTACATCCAGGGCAGTTGAGGACAACCAAAATGTCTAGAACTTCTATAAACCACTTGGGTTATTGGTAATCAACTAGAAACTAAGTATTATGCCATTTTTAGGTGTGTTTTGACATTCCTTCACTTTCTAACTGTTGATCTACTTGTAGATGGAGTTGTAGCTGGAGCTACTGAGAATTTTTATCCAGGGCAGTTGAGGACAGCAAAATGTCTAGAACTTCTATATAAACCACTTGGGTTATTGGTAATCAACCAGAAACTAAGTATTATGCCATTTTTAGGTGTGTTTGACATTCCTTCACTTTCTAACTGTTGATCTGCTTGTGAATGGTGGCTGGGCTACTAGGGGAATTTTATCCAGGGCAGTTGAGGACAACCAAAATGTCTAGAACTTCTATAAACCACTTGGGTTATTGGTAATCAACTAGAAGCTAAGTATTATACCATTTTTAGGTGTGTTTTGACATTCCTTCACTTTCTAACTGTTGATCTACTTGTAGATGGAGTTGTAGCTGGAGCTACTAGGGGTACATCCAGGGCAGTTGAGGACAACCAAAATGTCTAGAACTTCTATAAACCACTTGGGTTATTGGTAATCAACTAGAAACTAAGTATTATACCATTTTTAGGTGTGTTTTGACATTCCTTCACTTTCTAACTGTTGATCTACTTGTAGATGGAGTTGTAGCTGGAGCTACTAGGGGTACATCCAGGGCAGTTGAGGACAACCAAAATGTCTAGAACTTCTATAAACCACTTGGGTTATTGGTAATCAACTAGAAACTAAGTATTATACCATTTTTAGGTGTGTTTTGACATTCCTTCACTTTCTAACTGTTGATCTACTTGTAGATGGAGTTGTAGCTGGAGCTGCTAGGGGTACATTCAGGGCAGTTGAGCACAACCAAAATGTTTAGAACTTCTATAAACCACTTGGGTTATTGGTAATCAACTAGAAACTAAGTATTATACCATTTTTAGGTGTGTTTTGACATTCCTTCACTTTCTAACTGTTGATCTACTTGTAGATGGAGTTGTAGCTGGAGCTACTAGGGGTACATCCAGGGCAGTTGAGGACAACCAAAATGTTTAGAACTTCTATAAACCACTTGGGTTATTGGTAATCAACTAGAAACTAAGTATTATACCATTTTTAGGTGTGTTTTGACATTCCTTCACTTTCTAACTGTTGATCTACTTGTAGATGGAGTTGTAGCTGGAGCTACTAGGGGTACATCCAGGGCAGTTGAGGACAACCAAAATGTCTAGAACTTCTATAAACCACTTGGGTTATTGGTAATCAACTAGAAACCAAGTATTATACCATTTTTAGGTGTGTTTTGACATTCCTTCACTTTCTAACTGTTGATCTACTTGTAGATGGAGTTGTAGCTGGAGCTGCTAGGGGTACATCCAGGGCAGGTGAGCAGCCAAAAATGTATCTAGAACTTCTATAAACCACTTGGGTTATTGGTAATCAACTAGAAACTAAGTATTATACCATTTTTAGGTGTGTTTTGACATTCCTTCACTTTCTAACTGTTGATCTACTTGTAGATGGAGTTGTAGCTGGAGCTGCTAGGGGTACATCCAGGGCAGTTGAGCACAACCAAAATGTTTAGAACTTCTATAAACCACTTGGGTTATTGGTAATCAACTAGAAACTAAGTATTATACCATTTTTAGGTGTGTTTTGACATTCCTTCACTTTCTAACTGTTGATCTACTTGTAGATGGAGTTGTAGCTGGAGCTGCTAGGGGTACATCCAGGGCAGTTGAGCACAACCAAAATGTTTAGAACTTCTATAAACCACTTGGGTTATTGGTAATCAACTAGAAACTAAGTATTATACCATTTTTAGGTGTGTTTTGACATTCCTTCACTTTCTAACTGTTGATCTACTTGTAGATGGAGTTGTAGCTGGAGCTGCTAGGGGTACATCCAGAGCAGTTGAGCACAATCAAAATGTTTAGAACTTCTATAAACCACTTGGGTTATTGGTAATCAACTAGAAACTAAGTATTATACCATTTTTTGGTGTGTTTTGACATTCCTTCACTTTCTAACTGTTGGTCTACTTGTAGATGGAGTTGTAGCTGGAGCTGCTAGGGGTACATCCAGAGCAGTTGAGCACAACCAAAATGTTTAGAACTTCTATAAACCACTTGGGTTATTGGTAGTCAACTAGAAACTAAGTATTATACCATTTTTAGGTGTGTTTTGACATTCCTTCACTTTCTAACTGTTGATCTACTTGTAGATGGAGTTGTAGCTGGAGCTGCTAGGGGTACATCCAGAGCAGTTGAGCACAACCAAAATGTTTAGAACTTCTATAAACCACTTGGGTTATTGGTAATCAACTAGAAACTAAGTATTATACCATTTTTAGGTGTGTTTTGACATTCCTTCACTTTCTAACTGTTGATCTACTTGTAGATGGAGTTGTAGCTGGAGCTGCTAGGGGTACATCCAGAGCAGTTGAGCACAACCAAAATGTCTAGAACTTCTATAAACCACTTGGGTTATTGGTAATCAACTAGAAACTAAGTATTATACCATTTTTAGGTGTGTTTTGACATTCCTTCACTTTCTAACTGTTGATCTACTTGTAGATGGAGTTGTAGCTGGAGCTGCTAGGGGTACATCCAGAGCAGTTGAGCACAACCAAAATGTTTAGAACTTCTATAAACCACTTGGGTTATTGGTAATCAACTAGAAACTAAGTATTATACCATTTTTAGGTGTGTTTTGACATTCCTTCACTTTCTAACTGTTGATCTACTTGTAGATGGAGTTGTAGCTGGAGCTGCTAGGGGTACATCCAGAGCAGTTGAGCACAACCAAAATGTTTAGAACTTCTATAAACCACTTGGGTTATTGGTAATCAACTAGAAACTAAGTATTATACCATTTTTAGGTGTGTTTTGACATTCCTTCACTTTCTAACTGTTGATCTACTTGTAGATGGAGTTGTAGCTGGAGCTACTAGGGGTACATCCAGGGCAGTTGAGCACAACCAAAATGTCTAGAACTTCTATAAACCACTTGGGTTATTGGTAATCAACTAGAAACTAAGTATTATACCATTTTTAGGTGTGTTTTGACATTCCTTCACTTTCTAACTGTTGATCTACTTGTAGATGGAGTTGTAGCTGGAGCTGCTAGGGGTACATCCAGGGCAGTTGAGCACAACCAAAATGTTTAGAACTTCTATAAACCACTTGGGTTATTGGTAATCAACTAGAAACTAAGTATTATACCATTTTTAGGTGTGTTTTGACATTCCTTCACTTTCTAACTGTTGATCTACTTGTAGATGGAGTTGTAGCTGGAGCTGCTAGGGGTACATCCAGGGCAGTTGAGCACAACCAAAATGTTTAGAACTTCTATAAACCACTTGGGTTATTGGTAATCAACTAGAAACTAAGTATTATACCATTTTTAGGTGTGTTTTGACATTCCTTCACTTTCTAACTGTTGATCTACTTGTAGATGGAGTTGTAGCTGGAGCTACTAGGGGTACATCCAGGGCAGTTGAGCACAACCAAAATGTCTAGAACTTCTATAAACCACTTGGGTTATTGGTAATCAACTAGAAACTAAGTATTATACCATTTTTAGGTGTGTTTTGACATTCCTTCACTTTCTAACTGTTGATCTACTTGTAGATGGAGTTGTAGCTGGAGCTACTAGGGGTACATCCAGAGCAGTTGAGGACAACCAAAATGTCTAGAACTTCTATAAACCACTTGGGTTATTGGTAATCAACTAGAAACTAAGTATTATACCATTTTTAGGTGTGTTTTGACATTCCTTCACTTTCTAACTGTTGATCTACTTGTAGATGGAGTTGTAGCTGGAGCTACTAGGGGTACATCCAGGGCAGTTGAGGACAACCAAAATGTCTAGAACTTCTATAAACCACTTGGGTTATTGGTAATCAACTAGAAACTAAGTATTATACCATTTTTAGGTGTGTTTTGACATTCCTTCACTTTCTAACTGTTGATCTACTTGTAGATGGAGTTGTAGCTGGAGCTACTAGGGGTACATCCAGGGCAGTTGAGGACAACCAAAATGTCTAGAACTTCTATAAACCACTTGGGTTATTGGTAATCAACTAGAAACTAAGTATTATACCATTTTTAGGTGTGTTTTGACATTCCTTCACTTTCTAACTGTTGATCTACTTGTAGATGGAGTTGTAGCTGGAGCTGCTAGGGGTACATCCAGAGCAGTTGAGGACAACCAAAATGTCTAGAACTTCTATAAACCACTTCAAGAAAGTGAAAGTCTTACTTTAAACAGTTTCAAATGTTTCAAACTCTGCTGTGAATCCATTTGTTTCACATCCCTTGCTAAACGTGACCAGAGTGGTTAACGCGCACCCTGGTGCAACCCTTAAGTGACTCCTGTAAAAATAGCACAGCCTGTAGTTGGCTTCGTAATGTACTGTTAAAACGTATTCTGGAATCTAACCAGAAAATATGTTTAAAATTTAGAATGCCTGTCGATTGCACTAGCAGTCAACTCAGGTCAACCTTAGTAGCAGTCAACTCAAATTTGACAAGTCAAGCTGCCAAATTTCACAAGTCAACTCAGGTCAACCTTAGTAGCAGTCAACTCAAATTTCACAAGTCAAGTTGCCAAATTTCACAAGTCAACTCAGGTCAACCTTACTTGCAGTCAACTTAAATTTGACAAGTCAAGTTGCCAAATTTCACAAGTCAACTCAGGTCAACCTCACTTGCAGTCAACTTAAATTTGACAAGTCAACCTGCCAAATTTCACAAGTCAACTGAGGTCAACCTCACTTGCAGTCAACTCAAATTTGACAAGTCAAGTTGCCAAATTTCACAAGTCAACCTTAGTAGCAGTCAACTCAAAGTAGTAGGGAATCAAACCCCACAATATTTTCCAATCGACAGCGCAGAG
>JAALGZ010000131.1:0-16853 GCA_015227615.1 Labyrinthula sp. Ha | reverse complement strand
ATATTCAAAAAGAAACATAAACTGTGTCCAAAGCTAAGTAAAAGGAAGAATGTATTAGAACACATATGAAAGAAGAACTTCTTGAGGTCTTGTCCAAGAAAACTTAAAGTAATTTACGCCTATTATCATAATACAAGAATTTTGTTTCTATTACTATCCATTAAACAGACTCATGGTACTCGTTGTATATAACTATTAAGCGGAACAAAATACGCGAAGTAGTTTCCTTAGATAACACAATAAAGACACAAGTATCTTTTCAACAGCAGTAATGACAAAAAAAACACACAATGGGTATACCTTAGAGAGTAATCTTGGAGTTTTTTTCATTTAGAACTATTTGTTTCATATCTTTTTGTATTAATGTGAATTCAATAGTCCCATCTTTGGTTCTTACCGGGTATTACCAATTGAAATTGTTTCCCGAAAAGCTAAATTTCACTGGAATCAATTTCCCGGCTCTCTTTCTCGTGAAGCTCTTACGTGTCAGAGTCTCATGAAAAAGTACAAAATTTACGGGTTCCCGGGAATTTTCAATGTATATAGTATTTGGTACCCGGTACTGAAAAATAGATGAAACATACATTTTCTGCATTGAATAAAATCCCAGCATTGTCTCCTCAAGAACAAGTTAAACACAAAATATACTAAAAAAAACAATCTGTTGCAGAGTTTTCTATTGTTTTAAATAAGTTTGGAAACATGAATGGATATCCAATTGTTGTGGATTGTGGATCCTTTACTTGCAAAGCTGGTTACGCTAACGAGGATGCACCACGAGCTATTTTTCCAAGCTTCACATCACGAAAAAGAAATAAGAACAAGCAGAAGAGAATTATATGCGGTGAATATGCTCTTCAAAGTTCTAATCTTGGGCATCTATCTTCTCCTTTCGACGCAAGATTTATTTCAGACTGGGATGAGCTTCAACATGTATTTTATCATACTTTCTTCAATGAACTTCAACAATCTCCTGAAGATTTTCCAATCCTATTGACTGAACCTCCTTTGAATCCTAAGAAACATAGAGAAAGATTAACAGAGATGATGTTTGATGTATTTAATGTTCCTGCAACATATATTGCCATTACTTCAACTTTATCTTTATATTCTTCAGGAAGAACAACTGGTGTAGTTTTTGAATCTGGTTATGAAACTTCTTTTTCTGTACCAATTTATGAAGGTTATGCCTTACCTCATGCAATGGATCGCTTGGATTATGGAGGAAAAGATGTTACTTCTCGATTAAAAAGTGAAACCAGATACTCTTCAAAGAACTCTAAAATAATAGAAAACTCCATTTTAGACTCCTTGAAGAAAGAATATTGCTATATCGCTCTCGATCCTGATGACCCGAAAGAAAAGCTTAGCCTCAAAGATAAACCACAATTTAAATTACCCGATGGGAGTCTTATAAATGCTGGAATCTACCTTTTTGAAGCACCCGAGATGTTATTTTGGTCTGGAGGAGTGCATGAGTCAATATATGGAGCTATTATGCGTTGTGATGTTGATATTAGAAAGGATATGTATTCAAATATAATTCTTTCCGGGGGAAATACTATGTTTAAAGGTTTTGCAGATAGATTAAATAAAGAGATGGTTGCATTAGCACCTGCTGGAATTCACATTCGTGTTATTGCACCTCCTGAAAGGGATTCTAGTACTTGGATTGGTGGATCTATTCTTGCTAGTTTGCAGACTTTTCAAGATATGTGGATTACAAGAGAAGAATATGATGACCAAGGTCTAGGAATTGTACATAGAAAATGTTTCTAAATATTGAAGTTTTATCTGGTAATAAAACAGGTTTCCTAGAATAACTGTAAGTATATTGATTCTTGACGCACTCTCCGGATTCTTCTTTTTACTTTTATAATTCTCAAGTTAAGTTATTAACGCTTAGATTATTACTAGTTCTATATCTCAAACAGTTAACTATAATACATCAGGCACAACCGTGCCATTGCCCCCCATAGCTACTCAACTGGTCCAAGTTTTTCCGCTATCTCCGGGGTACTGAACGGCAAATCCCAACCGACACTCGTCCAGTTTCTTCTAACGTTCGCTCTTCTCGCAAATAAATCCAATTTCCGCGTTCCTCCGAACACTCCTTCAATACGCTGGTATATTTCCTGCGGCTTCTCCGAATTTCGTACCCTCTCAGACAATATAACATTCACTCCAAGAGATAGAATTCGTTGCGATGACGGAACTTTACCTTTCCTCCATATCATCAGCACTTCTACCGCGCTCATCAGCGTCGAACCCATATTGCTTTGCAAACGTCCTTTCTTCGACATCTTAATCCAATACAAGTCACCTTCGAATCGAAATCCACAGGCTCTCAGCCACTCCTCGACGCCATTTCTAACTTTAGGCGTAATCCAAATAAATAAATATCCACTTTTCAAAATCCTTTCCAGCGGTATGTTCTTTATCTCTTCAAACTTCATAGTCGGATACGACAATGCGAGTCCTCTTGTAGGGTCCTTACTTGCGACTCTCCACGGGGGATCCATATGAACTACTTCAGGCAATCCTCCATGCAACTCCACAAAGGTCTTGACGAGCTTCATCCAGTCCAGCTCTCGAATATCAACCTTCAAAATCCACGATCTATGAGGCGGAAACCAAACATCGAACGACCTCTGTCCAGAACACAGCTTCCACGTATCTTCCTCTTGCCAAACTATCTCGCACTCCTTTCCTTCCCACAATACTCCCTTTAGCGACTTTACATCTTCAGAAACTTTTCTCTTTTCACATAGCAACCTGTACAAAAACTCTTCAAGCTGCGTCCTCGCAAATCCGAGCATAAGAAACTTTTCGTCCTCTTTACACTTCTCCAGCCATATCCCCTGCTCCTTCTTGAGATCCTTTACTGGTGGGGACAGCCTCCTGAGAACTTCCTTATCGCTTTCCGCTCTTCTAAGCCACTTGAGCCAAATTCTTCTTGCCTCCGGCGTATCTTTTCTGGAGAAAAGTGGGATAACTATCTCCCTCTGCAGCTTCGGCAATCCAAATCTCTTTTTATTAAACCATCTTCGTGCCAGTTTCTCTGTTTGCGACACCACACGGCTTCTTTCTACGTAGTAACGTGTTCCCCATCGTTTTTCATTATACGCTGCAACTTCTCTTACATCCAATGGTATTCCACTAAACTCCGTGATCGACTGCTGGCCGACAAGTTTCTGCGTCCTATTATACAACTGTTGTTTAGTTTTCCCTTGCAGCAGCGACTCCTTCTGTATCCGATCATATTGTCCGATTCCAAACTTCCAAATACATAGCCTCAAAACTTCATCCTCGATAGGGAGCCACCATCTGTCAGCACGCGGTACATCTCTTCTTATCTTCGCGAGGCGTACCGTGAACTTGTTTAGATATTTTTTCACTCGAAGACGTTCCCTTTTGTCAGCCTTCAGCGTATCATCCAAAAACAGGTCGAGCATCTCTGGCAAATCTTGTGCAATAACATGGAGAGGTTCCCAAGACATATCTTCTACTTCAAAACCACGCCATTTTACCAGAACTTCATACATTCCTGCCTTCTTTCTCAATTTTTCGAACTTCTCAACCTCTAATTCACCATAATCTGACATAAAAACGTCTCTAACCGCATCAGACGGCTTCCAATCTGAGGTCTCATAAAACCACAGCCTGCTTGCATGAATCACCGCCACCTTTCCGTGCATGGACTTAACTCGATACACATTTGGGGATAACGTCTCCATAATTTTGTACGGTCCAATCCAGCGTAGCTTATACTTCAATCTTTCCGACGGTGTACCTTTCCGGCTAACCATCACCCAATCACCGGGCATAAACTGGACCGCACGAACTGTTCTCCCCTTATTGTACTTTGCGTTTGCTCGATTCCTTGTCTCCTCTACAAATGAATAGACTTCTGACCACTTAGCCTCAAGCTGCTGTGTAAAAGCTTCCAGACTATCTAGGAAAGATCTCGCATCTCTTGGTTTCGCTAACGTATCTGAAAGTCTTCTGAACGTCGTCCACTCTTCAGGCTCTAGAACAAGCTCCCTATGACTTCCTTTGCCCATCACTATCTCATTCGGCGTCAATCCAAGGTTCCTTTCTGTAGGACGATTATTCATATAATGCGCTATCGTAGATGCTAAATCACCCCATTCCGTCATCTCTAGGCTCAGCTCAGATACCAAAACTCTAACTGCTCGGAGGATACGAGAGTTCGTTACTTCTACACCACCATTTGTCCAAGGTGCGTATGAAATCGCGTATCGATGAACAAATCTCAGCGCCTTTCCAAGCTCATTAAGCAACTTCGATACAAAATGACTGCCTCGATCTGTAAAGACTGTGAACTCTTCAATCAAACCCACCGAGGATCTCCACTCCAAGATAGCTTTCACTGCGTTTCCACTAGTCGGTTTTCTCACTTTCGAAAGGTGCACTTTCCTCGAAAAGGAATCGGCTAATACCAATAAATATCCATCCTCGTTTATGTACAAGTAATCCATCAGCAGTATCTCACGCGGCTTGGTTCCTAGAACAGTGATATCTCGCGGTCTTCGAATAAGAGCTGGTTTCCTTGGGCAATGAAGACACTTCTCCGCAATAAATTTCAACTTCGTATCCATCATTCCTTCCTTCTCGAAGCGATAATCCCGAATAAGTCCTCTTTTCTGGTCCTTTATTGTAGCGTGTAACGAGGCTATATGATAGTGTATCAGTACCCTATCCATCAGCTCTTCAGGAACAAATATTCTATTTTCTTTATCCCTCAAGCATCCATCCTCGTCCTCCTTCAGCTCGATAGTGGCACTTGAGCTTGCTTTCCACTTTGCCTGGGCTTTCTTTATCTCGTGCAACGTTACCTTTTCCCAGGATCCTCTAAAGACTGGTGACAAAAACGACACCCTCATCTCATCCATTGACTTCATCACCCTGAGATCCTGGACGGAAAACTTAGAAGTTCTTCTCGTTCTTGCCCTTTTTACCCGAACTATATTCTCCTCTTGGCTTGCTTCAGGGTTTCCCCATCGACTAAGCATGTCAGCAAATAAGTTTACTTCACCCGGCAGGTGTGAAACCTCAATATCTGCTTCCTGAAAACGCAACGCCCATCGATGAAGTCTGTCCACATGGCTCTTATTCGGCGTGGCCCCTGGTTTCAAGATAAACGCCAAGTTCCTATGATCAGTCAAAAACTTCACTGGCCTGGGGTGCCCATACACAAGAAAATCAAGCTTCGTAATAACCTCTAACATAGGATAAAGCTCTTTCTGAGATATGTGCCAATTCTTCTGCGAACGAGAGAACTTTCCAGATAACGTCATGAGTGGGTAGTGTTCTTGCTTGTCAAAATCCTTGTTCTTAAAGTCTGCTACAGGGCACTGACTAACCACTGCTGCCCAGTACTTCTTTGATGCATCAGTAGTAACAACTAGCTCCTTATCTCTGTCATAAAGCTTCAAATTCCGCGACATCGCTACAGAAATAATCTCTAAAAACTTGTTCCACGCTGCCTTTCTTTCATAGGTCCACTCAAGCACTTTCTTCTCTTTTTTCATATCCCGCATCTTCATACCCATTTGCACATCCTTTGCTAGCACTTCTCTCAATGCCACTAGCTCAGGTATCGTGGGCGATAACCACGTTGCAAGGTAGATAACCTCAGCCATTTGATAGTGAAAATATGGCATCTTCGTGTCCCTGATCTTCTGGTAATACACTGGTGAATATCCCCACTCTCCTGGCTGCATAATCCTTCCACAAAACTCAGCTTGACGTGTGAAAAATACACACTTATCTACTCCAAGCCTCACCCTCTTCTCTATCAATCTATCCAGATAGTTCCTCACCATGGACATGTATCCTTCCTTCGTTCGTGAATATAACAGGCAATCATCTATCCATTGAAGTGCTCCATCAGCTGCAGTTTCGTATATACCAAGAGGCTTCAAAATCTCACCCACCATCCTTTCTTGGAAAAGCATTGGAGAGTTCACCCAGCCCTGCGGGGCTCCCTGTATCTCATATATTTCTCCCCACGGCATCAGTAAGGTAAAATACTGTTTTGCGTTATCTGTAGTTCTCAGGAAATCGTATCCGCTCTTCATATCAAAACACCCAAATATCTGACTTTCCCTGCACAAATGAAGTTGATGATCCAATAGTGGGAGAGTAAGGGCTGTCTTCTGTGTGATTGAGTTCAGCATCCTCATATCCACAACCATACGATACTTTGCTGGTCCTTTCTTCGGGACCACAAACACTTGCGAAGTGTAGCTCGCAGATGTGACCTTCTTTAACAGGCCTCCTTTAACCATCGACTCCACCTTCTTCCTTAGCCAATCTTCCCTCAAAGCTCCCAGAGGTCTGGTCTTCACTATCAAAGAATCAGGCGCGGTCTTCTTGAGTGTACAGTCTATAGGCTCCAAGTTACTCATCCGCCCCTTCGATCTTGATAAAGCAAAAGCTTGCCAGCGTTCTTTCACTACTTCATGAAGCTTATCCTTAAAATCCTTATCAAAGAAAGTATCTCCTCCTCCGCTGTAGATCTTCTTCTTAATCGTTGCTAAAATCTCATCTCTTTCTCCAGGAACCGTCTCGCCTTGCTCCAGATGCTCTGACTCTTTGCTAATCCTTATCTCATCAGGGCCGTCAGATGTTACATACGCTTTAACTCTAAGCGTCTCCTCCAAGTTATCGCCTTCACACTGCTGCTCCACAGCTTCCGCGTATTCAGACGTCCTTTCACGAAGAGAAAGCTCTTCAAAATAGGCCAGCTGGCTATTGATACATCCCTCAATAAAGTCAGCATCCAAGCCTCCAGGCTCAATAACTTCGAGTCCTTCATCAGCAGCATCCTTAAGTTTAGCGTACAGGATTTCATCTCCGCCAAATCCTCTTTCTTCATCTGGATACGGTTCCTCATCTTCATCAGTTTTAAACTTTATCGGCTCACGACACGGTAGGTTAAGTTCCTCCACCGTTTCCTTGAACACCTTGTCCAAAATCTTTTTCTGGTCTTCACGGGAAAGATCTTCTGGTTTCATATCAATCTCAGCTTGGTCTTCCCTTACAGTGGCTTCTCCCGACTCCTCCCTTTTTATTACAACTGGTAAATCAGCATCTGCCACCTGCATATCTTTTACTTCATTTGGAACTTGACAAAGTTTTCCTTCGATACGTCTCGACAAAGTATTACAGTTTCCATGTCGTTCAGGTTGCTTCTCGACACTAGTAGCAACCTTCGCCTCATCCTACGCGTTCCCTGATGGCGCGTACTTGTTTCTCAGCTCTCTCGGAAGCCTGCTCATTACTTGTTCTGGCAGTACTTGTAGCTTCCTCAAGTTTTCGCGTCCAATTAGTAGATCCTTCCATTCCTCAGACTCGACCATGTACATCTTGATCGTTCCGAGGTACACAGGGTCAAAGTTATCTACAATAACTCTTGCTTCAATGTCTCCGACCTCAGTAGCTCGCACTATCGTTCCCTCACCCCATTCAACTATAATTGGGGGATTCAACTTTCTGGATGTACCACAAAACTTCTTATGCAGCTTTAAACTGCCAATGGTTTTACCAGCACCGCTGTCTAGCACTCCTTTTACTCTTGACCAGCTATTGTCATAATTCTGTAATTCAATAATATCTGAGTGCGTAAACTTCGCGTTTTGTACCAGTATATGTTCTGCTTCGCTATCTGTAACGTTTTGAGCACCGACTTTACGCGTCCCTGACTTCCTCTGTCTCCTAGGCTGGGGGCAGTTACGGGCTATGTGGCCCTTTCCCCTACAATTAAAACAAGTAACTTCAGGACAACTGCGAAATTTATGTTCAAGCGAGCCGCAGCGACTACACTTTTGCTTCTCCATCTCACCAGGTTTAACCTCTGCTGACATTATGCGAATATTTGGGTTCTTCTGGCGAGGGCCTCCTTTCCTAGCTCTCCTGGATCTGATGTGAACATCCTCAACGGCTGCATATTTTTCCAAAGCTTGCTCGAAAGTTACCAAGTCTCTCGACTCTGGGAACTCTTCTTTGAAGTCTTCATAGGTCAAGTTGAAGTACGCAGGAAGCGCTTGGATTAGTATCCTGATCATCTGCTTCTGAACTGGACGCTGGGATATCTTGACTTTACCTACTAATGCTCTAGCATCGTGCATGAATACGGCCAATGCCTCTTCACCTGTAGTACACTCAACAGGCCATGAAAGCTTTTCTCGCAGCAAGGCCAAAGCCATCTTACTCCTACTTTTATCCAAAAGATCAAGTCGACGACCTAGATGCGCTCTAACAGCTGCCGTGTCCAAGACATCTACCCCCTGGGCTTCAAGCTGATCTTGAATGGAGATATCCAGCCACTCTGCTATCTCAAGCGGTGGATACGCCATGGAATCTGCTCTCCTTTGTGCCTTGTCGAACCTCGAAAGAAACTGTGCTAACGGCGTTCGGCGCAAGCTACTCAGTTCCTTAAGTTTTGGTGGACGTATCTGGGGGATGGAAAGGCCACCACGGTTTATTTGACGCCCAAACTGCGTCGTCCGAGCCGCTACACCTCCCAGAGGACGTGCTGCTGCTGCAGGTGTGAATGTTCCACCATTTCTAGGAGACGACTCCCTTCCTCCTTCCCCGCTCAACTGGGACCTAGCATCGCTACTCCTACCCCTTGGCTCTCTAGAAGAACCACCTCTCACAGGATCAGGTATCATCGAAGGACGGCCCTGCCGTATTCTTCTGTATTCCGCCTGTGTTATCGGGTTACCACGATCATCCAAGATCATTCTATTCGCACTAGATCCTCCCTCTGAGCCCTCTTCCTCTTCCTTGACCTCCTCCTGCTCTGGACCACTTGCAGGATTCGTCTGAGGACCTTGCTCAGCGAGTTCATCCTCCCGCGCGACATCATCTAGATTGTTTGCGGGATCCACCTCTTCTTGATTCGATTCGTTCTGACTCATATTGCTTAACCAAAGACTAAATTATGACTTCTCGCGCTTTGTTTAAACAATGACGCACTCTCCGGATTCTTCTTTTTACTTTTATAATTCTCAAGTTAAGTTATTAACGCTTAGATTATTACTAGTTCTATATCTCAAACAGTTAACTATAATACATCAGGCACAACCGTGCCATTCTCCAGCTGTAAAGAATCGCTTGATCTATTTAATCTGTGTTTTGTGTTATCTGGTAAAAACTTTGGAAATTAGTTTGAAAACGTATTAAATATTGTGTTGAAGTTTAGTCAAATCCAGATAATCAAGATAGTTTCATTGAAGAAGAAATATATTATAATAATGTAGAGAAAATATCACAAAAAGGTGCTTACTCTTACAAACTGTTTAAATCGAAAAGTAAATTTTATTTAATTTTGCGATGATTAATCTTCATGAACAGAAGAAATAAATGAACTTCGAGCTTCAAGCGCAACTCTTCGATATTCATCTGAAGTTGGTTCGATACCAGCAAAATATCTTGCATCCTCTCTTGGATTTCCCATTCTTCCAACGTTGTGTGCAACGGATTCTCTTCTGTTCAGTTCTGCTGTTTCTTGTAATGATGCCATTACAGATAAACCACTTGTAATCAAGTTAATTCCAGAGGTTTGAAGATGATTTACTCCTTTTTTTGATATCTCGCTTAATTTTTCAGCACCGGTTTTTTGTAGGTGAAGAACTGATCTGTCAATTTCATCTTCGTACTTAGATAGATGAGGGAGAAGAATAAGGTTACAAAGCTTTGTTGCACCAAGAAACTGAGGTGATACCAAATATATTAACACAAGTATTTTCAGCTCAAAGTAAAATGGAAGAAAGATTGGAAACAGAGTATCGGAGAAGAGTTCAAGAAGGCTGAAACAGGTATTGACAAGCCAATATGTCAGCCATTGGGTGTAAAGTGGCTCGGAATTTAACTCTATCGCCTTATAAGTCTTGTAAGCTGGATAAAAATGCCCGATCAAGTGGCAAAGTAGCCGGGAGATAGTAGAGCCCATCGTTTGCTATGATTTTGTTTCTTGGACGTTGTGTGTATAAATGGTAATGTAATATTGAGTTCAATTATGGTATCAAATTATAACTGATCTAAGCGCCAGAAAAATATATATGCCAAAGTAAATCATAGTCTATAATATCTTAAGTAAAGTTTTATTAATTAATATTATGTTAAAGTTACCACTTTTTCCTGACTTTCTGTACAAATTGCTGCTTTGAGGCCCTATCATGAACCAGTTCTCTTGAATTTAGCCAGATTATAAACACTTATGTCTTGTCCTTAGTTTATGAAAAGATTATGTAATAATTTAAATTAACTTTCAGGTTTATTTTCTATCAAAATATATTTGTCTTAAATATTCTGCACTTTAGTGAAGAAATCGAGCAAATGCTTCTATCCACAAATCAAACAAACTTGCTTGATTATTCTAAATGCTTTCCGTATTAGTTATATTAAACTTGAAAAATATATTGAAATATATTAAGAATATTTCTTTTAAAGATTTTAATGCATTTCTTTTTCATAAATTATACGTATTATCTTGCATTTTTCCTACCAGTAAAATAGTAGAAGAATGTTGGTATTTATTTCACTGCTAGCTTTATTCAGGATATTTACACCTAGGCGTAGGTGCGAATGAGCTTTTCCAAAATGATCAAGAAATGATATTATCTTTTGAAATGAAAATACCCTCATAATTTTCTTGGTCTTTATTGCCTCGATCAAATTTTTCCTGAAAACCTTAACATTGCCATACCAAATTAGAGAAAAAATTCTAATTAACAATATTATTGTTATATCAGCTGAATATATATTTTATTATAATTGTTAGAAAATCACTTTCTCTTTGATATGTTTGAAAAAAACCAGGTTCATTAAGACATATAATTTGACACTTGTATATGAGTTAGCGTTCGTTAGGAAGTTTAGGGTTTCAAATATTTTGCAATAACCCACCATGGAATTATTTTGAAGATTACCAAAGCCATAGGTATGGTTTTATCTGCTCTTATTATGTTGAGAATTTTGATAGTATATTTTTCATCTCAATGGTTCTTACAAAATTTTGACCTCATATTGTGTAGCCGGGTATTTAACAAGAGCAGCCATATCAGTGAGGTACATGCAATGTTTGAAGCTCTCCATAAACGAAAGATACAATCTATTATATGGTAGACACACCTGCTGATAAGTAAAATTAACATTTAACAGAGATCTTAGGTAGACCACATGGTATTTCATATGACATTAAATGGGTCTGTTTCCAAATAAAATCAATGGAGCTAACTGTTTAAGATTGGAATTTTTTAAGCAACCACTTTTTAACAAGATTAAATAAAACGGTTTAAAAAATATGACAATAATTATGTAAAAATATTATACGGAAATCTCTGCTTTGACCATTGAGACCTGAAATTGCTGTAGCAAAAAAAAATGTAAATACAGACGTGGAAACTTACTCAAATCGGGAAAATGGCCTAAGGGGGTCACTAGTATTTTTTGGTTAGACGATAAAAGGCGTGAATCTAATGTAAATGAGACTTTAAGAATAAACCACATGTATCAGATCTATTTTGAGTCTTGGCATGAAGGCGCATGGTTACATCATGTAATTCCCGTCTGTAACAGGAAAACGATCAATTGACCCATTTTCAAAAAAATTGCAAGAACTTATGCTTATCTTTGTCGTAGCACTACAAATACAGGGTTACATTTTGAATTCAATTCAATTTATATTTTTTCAACTGTATCTCGCCGTAAGTACATATATTTCTCTAATATCACTGGTTAACTAAAATATCAGATTGGGTAAAATATTCTAACTATTTGGCTATGTTGAGATTATTATAATTCTTCAGAAAGCTCGAGTACTTAGTACAGCCAAAAACCCATAACGAATCATTAGATAGTGAGTCGTATCATAGAAAGTAACTGTATTTGGTTTTTAATACATTTTATATTGATAATCAACGATTTCTATCACGCTCTGCTTGGCACCAATTTTGGAACTTTTCATTGGTTCCCTCGAGATATGACAAGAATAGTCATTTTCATGTCTTCTTGAAAGTACGGTGTCATTTGTAAAGCAATTTCTGCTACGGCGACAGAGCTATTGGGTTTTAAAGAAAAGATGAATCTAACTTAATATATAATGATGATAAGAATGAATTTAGAGCCACAAAAATATCCATATTAAATATCACGCAGTAGTAGTCTATTAAATACGCTCTGAGAGTTTATAGTTGCATCGGTACCGAGATCTTGCTATGAATTAAGATTGAACTTGAGCATTTATTCTTCTTTGAAAATACACGGAAGGATTACTGTAGACATTTTCGTTTGGTATCATTTTGTCTTTATCAATATGATATTTTAATGAGATGGAGTAATAGGGTACTCTTGATTAGGATTAATTAAAACATTTTTGACTAGAGAACCGAATGTAATATAAAATAATATGGCTAATCATTATTCTTTGCACCTATGAAACAAGAAAGTATATGCTGCACTTGTTCTCAAAACTGAAAAAGTGAAAATAAATTTGCTAAAAAAATATATCCCGAAGCTTGATATACCTCGAAGGGATTTATATTTCTTCCTTTCCGGAATTAGAAAAGTTTATCATCCTAATGTAACTTTATTCATTCAGATTTCGTTAAATTCTTTATAGTGGCTAAATAGAGGGTATAAATTAAAATTGATTAGACAAGCCTTAATGTATTGTTTAAGTTTCTGTGTTCGAAAACTCCATTCCCAACCAATATAGTCACCCTGGTTATTTTATTTAAAGAAACTCCATATATGCTGACTATTAATTCTTATATTTCTCTTCTGTTTCCATTCTCCATTCAAAAAAGTATTTCCATAGCATATGAATTTTTCGAAAGTTTTGCCTAAATTTTAATCGCATCGTTTTTATTCCTTTTCAAATGTATAGCATCTGTAGCAATACATAACAACACAATTATTATGAAGCATCTATACCCGATGTTATAATCCGTTGCGTCATTTTAATCGTATAGTATAACCCCGTTGGTATATCCTATTTAATATATCAAATAACACAACGTCTAATTATTGGGTTTTATCCTCTTCATAATATCTCTTATGTAATTCTGCACTGCGAGTTACGGGGACCTGTTTTTGCATTTCCAGCCCCCCCCCAAAAAAAACAGCATTTTTATTTAAATTATCTGTTTTATCTCCTGTACTGGCTTTGGGGAATTAAATTTATAGTTGCAGGCTCTAACTCAATATCTGTGAACTATCTCAAAAAATATTTTGACAAGTCATTATCTAGCTGAAGGAATTACATCAACCGTTAAGGTTTTGCTTAATCAATTTTGCCTTATGCTAAGGACATCGATTAGTTTTTGCTAACTAGATAAACAAATAATTCATAAGTACTAATTTCCTCTTCGCTTACCATTGCTAAGATTAATGTTGTTTTGGGCAGCTTGGGGATGAATTGTTTACTATGACCTATGGATTAAACATAACATATTTTCTTATGGATTTTATGGTATCTACCATTACTGGAAGGCTAATGCTAACGATATGTTCGTAAATTAAATAAACTGTAATAACTAAAAATAAATACGACTTTCCTCTATAACATGTTGAGATACAATGAATATAGCTTACGATTAAAAATAATAGTAACTGCAATATCTTCGAAAATAAGAATTTCTTATACAAGTAAACACCAAATAGTGTTTAAGAATAATTTAACTTGGATCGCAGAATATAACAAGATACATGTGATATTAATAGACTCTAGCTAGAAATTTCCCGACACTAAAACAAAGTTCTTTTTCTTATTTCCTCAAATAAAACCAGCAATGTCAATTACGCACAACATGTTATTTTATTAGGTTATCTTCATTGAACTGAAATTCCAATAATAACATTAAAATGCTTCGTACAATTGTTGGTAAAAGCTGTTGATCACCATAGCAAATAAGTCTTACATACAACAGTTTCATTACTAGAGGCAGATGCTTATCAAACCAATAAAATGCTCTGAGGAAAAGAGCATAAATACAAAATTCCAAAGTTTAAACCCATTAAAATCACATAATCTAATTCTGGTGCCCATAGTTTATATTTTCTTAAAACAAATAGTTTTGTGTAAGTAATTTGATTTTTGAAGTTTATATCTAACTACTAAAGGTTTCCAATATGAAACTATTGGTTCAAATAGAGTAGCTCTCTCTATATATAAAATTAAGAGTTCAAAGTTTTGATAAATATATAAATAAGGATCATTGTGAAATCTAAGAACAGTTTCAAAGTAAAGAAAATCGATATTAGCATTTCTTCGCTAATTAAATAGACATTTGAAGGACTTAATTCAAATTCTTTTAATACATTGTACTGTAAAGATTACATATATGCACTCTTGAGTTAACCCAATATCTGTTTTCATATAGCTGGCTGATATTTTTTCTAGAAAAATGATTGGGTTGATTGTTTTTCCTACAAAACTTATTCTATTGAGTGAATACACAGAACCAAGTTTTCCCAAAGCCCCTTGTCATAAAATAACACACCTACTAGTATATTTTTATGCAGACGATAAATAAGTTTTCTGAATTTCTTGCCTATCGGCACATAGATATTTATGATTTATTTGGGATTTAGAATAATAAAATTCGGGTATTATGATTTTTAAAAGAATCATAACATTACCCACAAGAAATTCGGGCCCTCGAAATTAACTGATCAGAATTTCAGCTTAGAAATAACGACAAGCGATAAGAAAGAGCTGAAGCTTGGAATTAAAAATCAAGTCAACTAGGAACCAGGATTGGGATATAATGGTATAGAATTTTGTACAGGAAAGCAAGTATAACTATATTTCTGGGCCAAATAGATTATCTTTATTTGATGGTTTGTCCATATAGTATTTTAGTTCTGAATAATTATTAAAGTTGCGATGTGGGCGAATACGAGTGTTGAATGAGTGCTGAATGAATAGCCGTTCAGGCTATTGAGATTTTTTTGGCGACTGGTCAATTCTGATTGAGGCTCAATGCCACTCTGAACGAGGAACGAGCGAGAAAAGAGAAATATATTGAGGATTTCTGAGTGAGGAATTACATGATGTTTGACTGAGGGAGCAATTAGTTCCTCATTGGGGAATATACTGAGGATTACCGGGGAATTCATTAAGGGATTTTCGTCACTCATCACCCGTAAGGATGGATAACCATTCTATTATGTACAAAAGGGGAAAGGACACCCGAGATGATCTTAATTGGGGAAATTCCATGGCCCAAGAATTGATTATGATACAAGCAAATGTTTCATTTACTGGTGGTAGTTGGAGCACTAGATTGAGGAAAAACTGTAAATTAGATGGTAATACATGTTTGATTGCTCTATCATAGCAGCATTCTGAGTCGTAGAGGTATAGGTGATAATGATGATATCGCTTTTCAGTGTCTGTATTAATACATCCCTTTCATAATGACAGTTTACAGTATTAGTTTAAGTAGAGAAGAGCAGAGGTATTTCCCCTTGAAATTGAAATTGAATTACATAATCACCATTATTCTGGATGTCAGAGACTTGGAATGCGAGTTTGAATTAAAAAATCCTGTAATATGAATAAACTTTCTACACCTTACAATGAAATTTCAGAGAAAAGCATGGGGAACAATTGAGTGAGGATACTAGGCTTTACCCCGAATTAATAAATAAATATATATCTTGTACCTCAAGAAATCATTACTAAGAAACCAAATAATAGAGTTAGTTAATAAAAAATAGTATGTACCCAGGTCTGATCACTACTCTTTTATGTTTCTATAATATCTACCATATAGCTATTCCAAGTTATTAGGAAGTGGTAGCCACATGCACAAAAAGGATTTCAAATTTAACATACACTTTGAAAAAAGAAATATTGTAAATAATAAATTAGAATTTAATTATCAAAAGAGTAATAGCCAAACCAGAGGGCAAATTTTTGGATTCTAAGCCAATAGAAACTTGTTCGTGCTTTTTTATGATCTATTGGTTCTGAAAGCACCTTTGAATGTGATGCAACTCTGCTTGAGTTATACAAACGTGATCACTTTTAATAATTTTTAATATCATAGTAGTTTAACTTATAAGCAGTTATAGCTTCTGAGAAGCTAAGCTAGATAATACTTCAAATTCTAGATGCTAGCTCATTATAGCATCTTGAAAACCATTCTTAACATATACTTGATCCTATTCGCAACAGATTTGGCTTCTACGATCGCCCGAACCTATTAGTACAAACGATAATATAGCGATAATTTTTTGTATAAATTTTCAAATAATTCAAAAAGAAAACAAAATAATTATTTGGATTAGTGATAGCTAATTCAATGGCTATTATCAGTAATGGTCTGGAAGCTAAAACTAGAAACCCCGTGTAAGAGATTAGACATCTGTGTAGAGTAAACGAATTATATGCAACTTGAAAAAATATAATAGACTGACATGGCTTCAGGAGGAATACATTAAACAGTAGCATGTATGTATATATATATATATATATATTCATATACGACATCGAAACTCACAGAAATTATCGCTAAAAAAAAGGGCTAGTATTCTTATATGAAAGAGTAAAAAGAAGCAGTAGCCCACCTTAAATAAATTTAATACTCTCGTTGGCTTAAACCATAGGAAAATATATGAATTTAACTATCTCAACCATATTAATAAATATTGAAGTTGTTACAAATGCATATTATAATATATTATATAGTAGAATAAGAACTTCAACTTTGATTAATTCAAAGTGGTAGTATATGTCAGTATCGTTTCTTCTGAACCAATGCTCTTGTTTGTATCAACTAAATTTGGTATATACAAGTAAAATCTATTAT
>JAALGZ010000130.1:5000-12500 GCA_015227615.1 Labyrinthula sp. Ha | reverse complement strand
TCGCTTCGCTGGATGGTAGAGATAGAGTAATCGTCCCAAACATAGCTAAAAATCAAACCAGAACTGTAGCGGACAAGGGGAATCCGACTGTTTAATTAAAACAAAGCATTGTGAATGTCGTAGACGATAATGACACAATGTGATTTCTGCCCAGTGCTCTGAATGTCAAAGGGAAGGAATTCGATCAAGCGCGGGTAAACGGCGGGAGTAACTATGACTCTCTTAAGGTAGCCAAATGCCTCGTCATCTAACTAGTGACGCGCATGAATGGATTAACGAGATTCCTACTGTCCCTATCCACTATCTAGCGAAACCACAGCCAAGGGAACGGGCTTGGAAGAATCAGCGGGGAAAGAAGACCCTGTTGAGCTTGACTCTAGTTTGTTAATGTGAAATGACATATGAGGTGTAGAATAAGTGGGAGATTCGTCGCCAGTGAAATACCACTACTCGTAATGTCGTTTTACTTATTCTATGAAGAGGCAACAGTTTCGACTGTTTCCTGATCAAAGCATCTGCGAGCCTTTTGGAAGACATTGGCAGATGGGGAGTTTGGCTGGGGCGGCACATCTGTTAAATGATAACACAGGTGTCCTAAGGAAGACCCAATGAGAACAGAAATCTCATGTAGAGTAAAAGGACAAAAGTCTTCTTGATTCAAATTTTCAGTGTGAATGTGAACTGTGAAAGCATGGCCTATCGATCCTTTAGTGTTTTTGGTTTTAAGCTAGAGGTGTCAGAAAAGTTACCACAGGGATAACTGGCTTGTGGCAGCCAAGCGTTCATAGCGACGTTGCTTTTTGATCCTTCGATGTCGGCTCTTCCTATCCTGCGCTTGCAGAAGGGCGCAATGGTTGGATTGTGTGTTCATACACAAAAAGGGAAGTAAAACAGATGCAAGTAACTACCGTGGAATCAGCCTAATGCCAGTATTTATTAAAATACTGTGTAAGGTCGTCGAAAGACGTATATCTGAGCACCTTGAATCCAGGGGGTTTTTCCATAAAGGACAGGCCGGTTTTCGAAAACTGGAGGAGTGCCCTGTTCAGGTCTTCACATTGGTGGAGGCTTGCCAAAGACGCTTGTATAAGTCACATGAGAACACTTATCTTGGCTTTGTGGACCTTCGGAAGGCTTACGATTCTGTCCCTCATGAGGGATTATTCCGGAAACTTTACTTGTATGGGATCAGGGGTAGAACCTTGTCCTTTCTGCGCGCTCTTTATGCTTCATCAGCAGTGAAGGTGAGAACAGGAATTCCAGGCGAATATAGAATCTCAGAGTCTATCAAGGTACAAAAAGGACTCAGACAGGGATGCCCACTTAGCCCAGTACTGTTCAACATCTATTTTAATGATGTTATTAGACAATATAAGGGTGTAGCCATACCTCATGAGAGAGGTAAAGTCCTCATTTCGCATTTAATGTTTGCCGACGACCTGGTTATACTGGGGGAGTCAACTAGTGGCTTGCAGAGTGCAATGGATGAGTTAACTGGCTGGCTCAATAAAAACAACATGAAAGCTAATGCATCGAAGTGTGGCGTACTTCGAGTAACTCTTAACACATCTGAACCATTTAATCGGCCAGTTATGGTCGATGGGGAGGAGATTCCTTATGTAAGAAGTTACAAGTATTTGGGTGTAAACCTAGATCAGTCTCTTTCTTACAATGGAATGTTAAAACTTATGAAGAGTCGTGGCACCCGGGCTTTGGCAGGGATGTCTAGATTGTTAGGTAGAAGGTCTATTCCCTTAGGGTGGAAGATCCGGCTTATCAAGTCAATCTTAATTCCTTGTTTAACCTATGGTAGTGGAATGGTAGGCTGCAGTCGTACGCGAGTTAGTTGTCTACAGAGTGTCTTGAATAAGGCTCTCCGATCTGCTGTAGGGACACGAGGAGGTGTTTCAATTTCGCTTTTGTTGAAGGAATTTGATATGCTCTCTATTAACGCAGTTGCTACAGCACGAAGGCTGCGTTTGATTAATAAAGCTAGGCTGACTAAAACCTATGCTAGGGAGTTGGTGCAGAAGCCATGTGGAACTGGAAAATGGCTTTTGTTGAATGGGAGTGTCCGGTGGTTTAACCGCTTTGGAGAAGGATTGGTATATTCAAGTGGGAGAGTACTTAGGCACTTAAAAAGTGCAGTAGGAAAGGCTGGAAGTGACCTCCCACATATTTACGCCCAGGGAAGATCCATTAGAGACCAATACCTCTCCACAATTTTGGTGCGCCAAACGGCGTTCATTTCTAATCTACAAGATAAGAGTGAGCTTAAAGGCATGTACAAACAACTCGCAAAAGCTGTGCAGGTACGTGACGATGCAATGAGCTCAACTCAAGTAAGTATGAATAAATATATGGAGTATGGGTATCAGCCAATCGCTGCATTGGTTAAGATTCAGACTGTTTACTTTGCTCTTGGATACAAGATTCTCATCAAGTTGCGAATAGGTAACCTCTGGTTGACGGAGAGAATGGCGTATAGGGGATTTATTCCACAAGAATATAAGTATAAGTGTCCGTTTTGTGATATCCCAGAGCCTGAAACCATTGAACACTATGTGTTCAGGTGTAAGGCATTCCAAACAGAAAGGTCAGAAACTATTTTCTTTCCACTTCCGAGCCCTGAAAGCGATTATATTATTCTAAACACTGGTGGGTGTTTGTCTAATAAGAGTCGCCTCTCTGTATGGAGTTTGAAAGAGGCTCATGCAATTCAGCGTGAGTTAAAGTCAGCTACCTGCAGAGAGGGCTATGAGCGAATTTCTCACATGATCAGAAATATCTACCCAATGGTAGCCTTTTTTGAAAAGTCATGGAGAACCCGCAGTGCGCTAGTGCGGCAGCTAATGCCCCATGGATTCCCCAAGTCGTCAAGGCCTTATAGGTAAGGTACTGTCTTGAATGATTGGCTCCTTGGAGTATGAGTAATTCAGGTTTTCAGTGCCATGGCAAGAAAACGTGCCGGGGGGTTGTTTTAGTGGGTTCAAGTCCCACACGACGCAAGAAAGGGCTTGGGCCAGATGTCCTCCTTGTAAGACCGAAGGGTTTTCAACCTCCGAGTAGGCCCCCAAAAAAAAAAAAAAAATGGTTGGATTGTTCACCCACTAACAGGGAACGTGAGCTGGGTTTAGACCGTCGTGAGACAGGTTAGTTTTACCCTACTGATGTGGTGGTATTGTCACGGTAATCCAGGCTAGTACGAGAGGAACCCCTGATTCAGATATTTGGTTTAGTGGCTGTCTGACAAGACAATGCCACGAAGCTACCATCTGCTTATTACGGGCTGAACGCCTCTAAGTCCAAAATAAAACCGAGTAACAATATTTTGCTTTTCCTTAACTTACAGATACATTTGTGTCATGAAATCAACAGGTAAGCGTCGAAATGCATGAAGATGACGTGCCGTGAGCGTAAAGTTGTAAGCATCAGAGTAAGCAATGTCTTACGATATGCTGAGACTGGTCCTGCTCTCTTATACGAGTGTTTTACACTCAAGTGTCATTGACACCTGGCTTCAGTGGTGTAGTGGTAACATAGACGCCTTCCAAGCATCTGCCGGGGGTTCGATTCCCTCCTGAAGCAGCTTCAGTGGTTTAGTGGTAAAATTCACCGTTGCCATCGGTGAGCCCGGGGTTCGATTCCCCGCTGAAGCAGCCGTGGTGGCTCAGTTGGTTAGAGCGTAAGTCTCATAAGCTTAAGGTCGCGAGTTCGAGCCTCGCCCATGGCAGGTGATGCCACTCCCACATAGTCCAATGGTTAGGATATTTCGCTTTCACCGAAAAGATCCGGGTTCAATTCCCGGTGTGGGAAGGTCTTCCTATGACAGTGTGCCGGAGTGGTTAACGGGGCGCCCTGCTAAGGCGTTGCTCTTTGAGCGCCAGAGTTCGAATCTCTGCGCTGTCGATTGGAAAATATTGTGGGGTTTGATTCCCTACTACTTTGAGTTGACTGCTACTAAGGTTGACCTGAGTTGACTTGTGAAATTTGGCAACTTGACTTGTCAAATTTAAGTTGACTGCAAGTGAGGTTGACCTGAGTTGACTTGTGAAATTTGGCAACTTGACTTGTCAAATTTAAGTTGACTGCAAGTAAGGTTGACCTGAGTTGACTTGTGAAATTTGGCAACTTGACTTGTCAAATTTAAGTTGACTGCAAGTAAGGTTGACCTGAGTTGACTTGTGAAATTTGGCAACTTGACTTGTCAAATTTAAGTTGACTGCAAGTGAGGTTGACCTGAGTTGACTTGTGAAATTTGGCAACTTGTCAAATTTAAGTTGACTGCAAGTGAGGTTGACCTCAGTTGACTTGTGAAATTTGGCAACTTGACTTGTCAAATTTAAGTTGACTGCAAGTAAGGTTGACCTGAGTTGACTTGTGAAATTTGGCAGCTTGACTTGTCAAATTTGAGTTGACTGCTACTAAGGTTGACCTGAGTTGACTGCTAGTGCAATCGACAGGCATTCTAAATTTTAAACATATTTTCTGGTTAGATTCCAGAATACGTTTTAACAGTACATTACGAAGCCAACTACAGGCTGTGCTATTTTTACAGGAGTCACTTAAGGGTTGCACCAGGGTGCGCGTTAACCACTCTGGTCACGTTTAGCAAGGGATGTGAAACAAATGGATTCACAGCAGAGTCTGAAACATTTGAAACTGTTTAAATTAAGACTTTCACTTTCTTGAAGTGGTTTCTTGACGGTGTAGACATTTTGGTTGTGCTCAACTGCTCTGGATGTACCCCTAGCAGCTCCAGCTACAACTCCATCTACAAGTAGATCAACAGTTAGAAAGTGAAGGAATGTCAAAACACACCTAAAAATGGTATAATACTTAGTTTCTAGTTGATTACCAATAACCCAAGTGGTTTATAGAAGTTCTAGACATTTTGGTTGTCCTCAACTGCCCTGGATGTACCCCTAGTAGCTCCAGCTACAACTCCATCTACAAGTAGATCAACAGTTAGAAAGTGAAGGAATGTCAAAACACACCTAAAAATGGTATAATACTTAGTTTCTAGTTGATTACCAATAACCCAAGTGGTTTATAGAAGTTCTAGACATTTTGGTTGTGCTCAACTGCTCTGGATGTACCCCTAGCAGCTCCAGCTACAACTCCATCTACAAGTAGATCAACAGTTAGAAAGTGAAGGAATGTCAAAACACACCTAAAAATGGTATAATACTTAGTTTCTAGTTGATTACCAATAACCCAAGTGGTTTATAGAAGTTCTAAACATTTTGGTTGTGCTCAACTGCTCTGGATGTACCCCTAGCAGCTCCAGCTACAACTCCATCTACAAGTAGATCAACAGTTAGAAAGTGAAGGAATGTCAAAACACACCTAAAAATGGTATAATACTTAGTTTCTAGTTGATTACCAATAACCCAAGTGGTTTATAGAAGTTCTAGACATTTTGGTTGTGCCATAGTCTGGATACTTGAAAAAATAGACTACAGGTCAAAGCAACCCCCGAAATATATAGGTAAAGTAATTCGAGTAGGCAGTGGAATTTCGATTTTTCAGAAAATGCCACAAACATCGAACCAAACACTTAGGTGTCTTAGTTGGAGTCCTACTAAGACCTATAGAGGTTTGGTGAAGTGTTTGTGAGTGAATCTGAGAAATCTGATTTTTTAGGTTGGTTGCCTAGCATTCGTAAGGAGGCCTAGGAGAGCGTTGCCTAGGAATTTCGATTTTTCAGAAAATGTCACAAACATCGAACCAAACACTTAGGTGTCTTAGTTGGAGTCCTACTAAGACCTATAGAGGTTTGGTGAAGTGTTTGTGAGTGAGATTCTGAATAAGAGACTACAGGTCAAAGCAACCCGCGAAATATATAGGTAAAGTAATTCGAGTTGGCAGTGGAATTTCGATTTTTCAGAAAATGCCACAAACATCGAACCAAGCACTTAGGTGTCTTAGTTGGGGTCCTACTAAGACCTATAGAGGTTTGGTGAAGTGTTTGTGAGTGAATCTGAGAAATCTGATTTTTGAGGTTGGTTGCCTAGCATTCGTAAGGAGGTCTAGGGGAGTGTTGCCTAGGAATTTCGATTTTTCAGAAAATGTCACAAACATCGAACCAAGCACTTAGGTGTCTTAGTTGGGGTCCTACTAAGACCTATAGAGGTTTGGTGAAGTGTTTGTGAGCGAATCTGAGAAATCTGATTTTTGAGGTTGGTTGCCTAGCATTCGTAAGGAGGTCTACGGGAGTGTTGCCTAGGAATTTCGATTTTTCAGAAAATGTCACAAACATCGAACCAAGCACTTAGGTGTCTTAGTTGGGGTCCTACTAAGACCTATAGAGGTTTGGTGAAGTGTTTGTGAGTGAATCTGAGAAATCTGATTTTTGAGGTTGGTTGCCTAGCATTCGTAAGGAGGTCTAGGGGAGTGTTGCCTAGGAATTTCGATTTTTCAGAAAATGTCACAAACATCGAACCAAACACTTAGGTGTCTTAGTTGGAGTCCTACTAAGACCTATAGAGGTTTGGTGAAGTGTTTGTGAGCGAATCTGAGAAATCTGATTTTTGAGGTTGGTTGCCTAGCATTCGTAAGGAGGCCTAGGAGAGCGTTGCCTAGGAATTTCGATTTTTCAGAAAATGTCACAAACATCGAACCAAACACTTAGGTGTCTCAGTTGGAGTCCTACTAAGACCTATAGAGGTTTGGTGAAGTGTTTGTGAGTGAGATTCTGAATAAGAGACTACAGGTCAAAGCAACCCGCGAAATATATAGGTAAAGTAATTCGAGTAGGCAGTGGAATTTCGATTTTTCAGAAAATGCCACAAACATCGAACCAAACACTTAGGTGTCTTAGTTGGAGTCCTACTAAGACCTATAGAGGTTTGGTGAAGTGTTTGTGAGCGAATCTGAGAAATCTGATTTTTGAGGTTGGTTGCCTAGCATTCGTAAGGAGGCCTAGGAGAGTGTTGCCTAGGAATTTCGATTTTTCAGAAAATGTCACAAACATCGAACCAAACACTTAGGTGTCTTAGTTGGAGTCCTACTAAGACCTATAGAGGTTTGGTGAAGTGTTTGTGAGCGAATCTGAGAAATCTGATTTTTGAGGTTGGTTGCCTAGCATTCGTAAGGAGGCCTAGGAGAGCGTTGCCTAGGAATTTCGATTTTTCAGAAAATGTCACAAACATCGATCCAAGCACTTGTGTGTCTTAGTTGGAGTCCTACTAAGACCTATAGAGGTTTGGTGAAGTGTTTGTGAGTGAATCTGAGAAATCTGATTTTTGAGGTTGGTTGCCTAGCATTCGTAAGGAGGCCTAGGAGAGCGTTGCCTAGGAATTTCAATTTTTCAGAAAATGTCACAAACATCGAACCAAACACTTGTGTGTCTTAGTTGGAGTCCTACTAAGACCTATAGAGGTTTGGTGAAGTGTTTGTGAGTGAATCTGAGAAATCTGATTTTTGAGGTTGGTTGCCTAGCATTCGTAAGGAGGCCTAGGAGAGCGTTGCCTAGGAATTTCAATTTTTCAGAAAATG
>JAALGZ010000129.1:0-17354 GCA_015227615.1 Labyrinthula sp. Ha | reverse complement strand
ACGGTAGCTGGAGAGGCCAACATATCCAGTGCGGAGGAGCTGAAAGTGGCGGAAAATGGTGAGGCGGAAAACCACGAGGCGGAAAATGACGAAGAGCTTGAAAACGAAGACGAAGTGGAAAATGATGTTGCCGCTGTGGATGATGAGGCAGAAGTTATAGATTTAACACAGCCGGCGGAATCGACTAAAGTTCATAATCTTGTGCCAACTACTGAGCCGCGTGATTGCGAAGCCTCTTCTAGCGACGATGCGCTTATTTTAGATTCCGTGACGAATCTTACGCGGGCAGTTTCAAAAGGTCGGAATAAGATGGTGGAAGCGATAAATTTGACCTCTTCGTCGGCGACAAAAGGAAAGGCGGCGCTAAAAGCCCCGCGAAAAAAAAGAATGAGCAAGAAACAATGCGAATTCTACTTGAAGAAACCTCATTGGCCAGCTCCAAAGAGATTTGCAATTTTCGAAGACGATCTCCGTCAGGCGCAAAAAAAGAGGAAAGCAAACATGACGGTAGAAATGCTTGAGAAGAGCATACTCCTTTCATCAAATTACCCACTACTACTGATGCTCGTTTTGTCGGAAGCGGAGGTCGTTAAGGTGCCGTTAACCGAAAGAGTCGCGCATATGCTGGCGGCAACTCCTAACTTCAGGGATAGTCAAGAAATGTCCTTCGGACAACTCGTGGCGTAGCGCAAGAAAGTGCCGCTAAGCATGGCGTAAACTAATACTCCAACCTGGTTCTTTCGCTCTAAGGAAGGGCTGATTATTACTGCGGTACAATTCATGGCCGATAGAGAGGTAATACGCCGAAACATAATTTGTCGGCTAATGAGGATCCTGATCGCCCAAGACGTAACACACCTTTTAGGTGGGTAACCAAGGCGAAATCTGCGGCGGGAGAGTCAATGAGAGCGCCAAAACGAAAGGTGAGGCCGTCGGAACACACTAAGACGGAGAGGGAGAAGAGGGTGCAAGAGCGTATTAATACGCTTACTATGGCAAATGAAAGAATCAAGGCGCAATCGTTAGCGGCAGAGTCTATGCGGTTAATTCTTTCATTTGCCATAGTAAGCGTATTAATACGCTCTTGCACCCTCTTCTCCCTCTCCGTCTTAGTGTGTTCCGACGGCCTCACCTTTCGTTTTGGCGCTCTCATTGACTCTCCCGCCGCAGATTTCGCCTTGGTTACCCACCTAAAAGGTGTGTTACGTCTTGGGCGATCAGGATCCTCATTAGCCGACAAATTATGTTTCGGCGTATTACCTCTCTATCGGCCATGAATTGTACCGCAGTAATAATCAGCCCTTCCTTAGAGCGAAAGAACCAGGTTGGAGTATTAGTTTACGCCATGCTTAGCGGCACTTTCTTGCGCTACGCCACGAGTTGTCCGAAGGACATTTCTTGACTATCCCTGAAGTTAGGAGTTGCCGCCAGCATATGCGCGACTCTTTCGGTTAACGGCACCTTAACGACCTCCGCTTCCGACAAAACGAGCATCAGTAGTAGTGGGTAATTTGATGAAAGGAGTATGCTCTTCTCAAGCATTTCTACCGTCATGTTTGCTTTCCTCTTTTTTTGCGCCTGACGGAGATCGTCTTCGAAAATTGCAAATCTCTTTGGAGCTGGCCAATGAGGTTTCTTCAAGTAGAATTCGCATTGTTTCTTGCTCATTCTTTTTTTTCGCGGGGCTTTTAGCGCCGCCTTTCCTTTTGTCGCCGACGAAGAGGTCAAATTTATCGCTTCCACCATCTTATTCCGACCTTTTGAAACTGCCCGCGTAAGGTTCGTCGCGGAATCTAAAATAAGCGCATCGTCGCTAGAAAAGGCTTCGTAATCACGCGGCTCAGTAGTTGGCACAAGATTATGAACTTTAGTCGATTCCGCCGGCTGTGTTAAATCTATAACTTCTGCCTCATCATCCACAGCGGCAACATCATTTTCCACTTCGTCTTCGTTTTCAAGCTCTTCGTCATTTTCCGCCTCGTGGTTTTCCGCCTCACCATTTTCCGCCACTTTCAGCTCCTCCGCACTGGATATGTTGGCCTCTCCAGCTACCGTGTCTCGCTCGGGGCTATCCGAAACCATCGCTTCCATACATATGGTGCGGCTAACATCTTCGGCCGCCCCTTCTGCTGTAGTCGGTGCTTCGATCTCTTTTAAGCCGGGGTTGCCGAATTCTTCAACCTCTGCATTAATCGCTTCACCTTCCGCCTCGGCATCACTTTCCACCGCGTCTGACGCTTCGTCTTCCATCATGTTTTTGGCCTCGGCGGCTTTTTCGTCTGAAGAAGGGTTGGAGCTAAACAGCCCCGCCTCCTTATCTTTCTCATTTTGTCTTCTCGTCTCATCCTTCTCTTCTTCTAACCACCGCCTTATCTCTTACCTTTGTTTCTGCCTTTCATCTCGTGATTTCATCATGTTTCCTTAGTTCTCTTAGCCTGATATTTGTTGTAACAATGAATCGATCTGGTAAAACTGTTTCTTCAGATTCGGTTGGTTTAATGTGCTTCTTAAAGGTTAAATACATTAGCGATTATTTTCTAATTAACTTTAGGTTCAAATGGAGCAGCTTATTCTTTTTAGTCAGCTTTGTCTTTTTATTTTTCTGGTAGAGAGAGAGTTGGGCTTAAGGATTTAACTGAGCCAACTGGCCTAACCTCATACGATACATGCAGACCTAGAGCCTAGCTACTTATTTACTCTCTGTATTAGATATCATAGGTTCTACTGACAGGATCCTAGAACATCATTGGTTGTTTACTATGTTTCCAACACGTCTCTATTAATTGCCCAAAATTCAATCCAAGACACAAACAAAAATTCAAAACTTGGCAAGAATCACGCGCTTGAGATCAAAAAGCTTCGTGCTTGTTGTGTGGAGATCCTGCAGTATTTGAATCAGGTTCATGAGATTGTATGAAGTCTATCTACAGGATCTGTACAAGATTTGAGGATATTTTTTTGCGATGTGGCTGTTTTCTACTTCACTGCCCTTTGGCTTCTTAATCCGGTCTGTAGGAGGGTGAGCTCAAAGTTCTTGGTTATGTTTTGAGCTTGGATGATAGCAGTGAACTATGGAAAGGATGTTCAGAGAGGTTTCATGGGTCGGATGGTGGGTTTTTCTTGATATGAATGTTCGGTTGGGGGGCTCGGGCTGCTTGTTAATGCTTTGTAGAGTGGGTACTTGGTTGCCTTGATTTATCTTCCGGGCGTTCCAACTGTATTATTCTGTTCCAGATGTTTTGGGCCTGCAGTTTCTAGTTGTTCTGGAGCGTTTCTTGCACTTGATCCATGAGTTCCAGATATTCAAGAGGTCCAAGGTTTCGTGCATTTTTTGCCAACTGAACTGTTCTGATAGTTATTTCTCGAGTGGGGCTTCTAGCATATGTTCATCTTTTTATTGAGTTCCTAGGCAATATTCGTGTGCCTGATCGGAGATGTTCAAAGAAAATGTGCGTGTTGGGAGAGGATGGTGGGTGGGTCCCCAGTAGGACTTCAATCCTGGTATTTGCTTGCTGTTGTTCCTGGTCTTCTTGTTCAGATTGATGGTCTACTGGATCTTCGCCTGGTGGTACTGGCTGGTATTCTTTGTTCTCTTGCTCCTGGATCCTTCTTCCCTGGTTCTTCCTAAGAGCCTCAAGATACTTTATGTGTTTCGGTGGTTCTGGCTGTGTGGGATGACTGTGTTGATAGGCCCATGATTCTCTGACTTAGTTGTCAAGTATATCCTTCTGGAGATCGTCGTATTTAACTTTCCTGGCTTAGATTACTTCTCGGATGTTCAGATCTCTTTCTAGCAATGCAACAGCGGGGTTCACAGATTTTTCCAAGACTTTTTTCAGTGTGCGAGATATTTTATTTGCTTCCTTGTTTATGTCTGTAGAATAGGACCAGGTATTAGACCTGCAGAGGATTGGGGGATATTATTACCACTCTTGCAAAGCCCTTCCTGGGTTTTATCCCTAACTTTTTCGATCCAAGAAGTTTCCTGAACTTTGAGATGTTTGTGCCAGTTGAGGATATTTTGGAAACATCAGCTGAGAGTTTCACGCATTGGCAATCCATTTCAACTCTCAGATGTTTACAGCTATTGACCGCTTCCACAATTTCTACATTTAGTAAGACGCTGTCCACTTTGGGTTGCGATTTCTCTTTGATTGCCAGTTTAGCATGTGCCACTTTCAAAGTACCAGTTCCGCTTCTGTTCTTAATTCTGTCACACCAACACGCTTTGTGGTACTTCAGGGAGGTAGACGCATTAGAATGTCTGTCCCACTTCTCGCAATACAATTTGTCCAACATGTTGTTTATATCTGGGTTCTGTATTGTTGATTTGAGGTTGAAACCGTCATCTGTTATCAAAGTCTTTATTTTTTATATTTATTTTTAGGGAACTTACTTGATCAAATTTAGAAAGTTGTTTAATAAAGTTAACAATATCATCGTCTCGTTGACAAGGAACCACCAGATCATTCAGAAAGGCAAAATACTTATAGTGACTAGAAAGAAGATCTGTCCCAGTTGTGTCAGATATTTACATTCTTTTCTTTAAAGAGATTAGGGCTAGTACAAAAGGAATGTGGACAGAGATTCCCCTGTAGAACACCTCTTCGGAGGTTAATCAATCTACTTCTTTTATCCCTTCTGCCGCTTGGACTTTTACTCCTTTGTAAAGCAATAGAATTAACTTCATTATTTTCTTAGGTATGTAGTTCTTTATCATGGAAAGTTCCAGAAAGTTGTGTGAGATAAAATCGAAGACTTTTTGAAAATCTATAAAGAGAAGTTTCTATTTTATTTCTTTGATTGGTACCTCCTTAACAACACTGTCCAGTAGTTCAACTTTATTAGGGACGGATTTTCTCTCTAAATTCAACTTGGCGGCCCGGCAACCTTTGAATGGCACCTTCCATTTTTAATGTATCATTTTAGTTAATAATTTGAACGTTGCGTTGAGCAAATCTATCAGCTTGAACGAATTTGGATCATCTTTGGAAACCTTTTGCTTAAATATATATATATATATATATATATGGATAATATTTTTGCGGCAGAAAATTTTCAGTGACTTGGATTTATATTCACCATTTCTAAATATTTCTTGAACTTTTTTGACGATTGATTTTTATATCTTCGGAAAGTTTTTAATACCTCGTTTCTGATCATGTCAGAACCAGGTGTTTTATTACTGTTTAGCGTTCGAATAGCTTCAAGAGCCTTTTCTACTTTTAGTGGGTTGGTAAGTATGTTGCTTTATGCTTTCGATTCAAAAATTAATCTACAGCAATGTTGCATTTCCTCAGTTTTTATCTCAGAAGTGGGGATAGAAGTGTGCTGTTGAAGTTCCAGATAGTCCGCAAGCATTTTGAGTCGACCTCTTGTGCCCGTTTTGGTTTCATACTGTCCCACCGCATTTTATCAAACTTTCTGGGAGTAGGATTTAACTTACCCATCACCTGGTGTGCGGTTCTAGTTTTGTTGCAGTCGAAGCAGTTTTGAATTCTTTCAGCCGCTATATCCACCCAGTTGCTGTGGTACTTTTATCAGATGATTTGATGGTAGTTGTCTTTTTTTTTTCTTCAGCGTTTAGTGTTGACCAAGTCTCGATTTCCCCTTGGAAGAGTTCCTACGTATGTTGGGAGATTTTTGTTGAATCCGGTTGAATGTGTTTTGTGAGAAGATGGCATTCATGAATTGGTTGGAGAGTTTTGGTAATATTTATGTGTGAATTTGTTTTTGCTGACTACTTTTGCATTGCTTCCTCTACTTTATCTTCTATTCTAGTCATCAGTTCAGGGCTATTATGGAGCTTAGTTTAATCCAATGAATTCTTGCCTTAGCTTTGATGTTTCTGAAGTGCCCACGTATGGATATCTGTAGGTAGTTGTGGTTAAAATTCATTCTCCCATACAGATTCTTTGATATATCCTTCCTGATTTTGAAAAATTCCACTTCGCAAGAGTGTGTTAAAAGTATGTTATCAACTTTCGACCCCCCTCCAAAAAGTCGGTCTTGGGGTATACTTAATAGGCCTCCTTTCAGCTATTTCCCCTATGAGTGCTTTCTGGGTTGGAATAATTAGTCCATAATTTTTTCATAAAGCTAGTTAGTAATATTTTATTTGAGTTAGAGTACTTAGATATTCCGTCTTTGTTGGAAACTTCCTGTTCTTTCTTTCCAATCCGGGCATTGAAATCACCGACCAGTACCGCCAATCTTCGTTTACTCTCGTTATCCGTGTTTTTTTTTAGAATTTTCAGAAGTTAAGTATAGGTTTTTGATTGTAGCCAGTCCGCGGGGTGTAGGAGTTAACGAGAAGCAGCTTTCGCTTCCGTCTTAGTTTAATTGCGAATTCCAGGATCCCATCACTCTAAGCATTAACTTCCATAACTTGCGATGCAAGTTCTTCAGTTAAGAAGATAGCTACAGCTTCAGCTTTATTAGGCTGTTTTTAAAGGTCCACCTAGATTAAACTGGGTTAACAAACGTCCTTTGCTTAAATCTTTCAATGCAGTTTCTGTGTAATTCTTGGATATTCAATATCTTCATCCTTAAGGAAAACGAGAGTAGCTTATTACTTTTCGGGCCGTTAATACCACCTGTGTCGATACAAACTAGCTTTAGTCGTTTTCTTTGCTTGCTCGCATACCATAATTATTTTTGAGAAGGTATGAGAGGGTGTTCGCAGTCTGAAGTCAACAACCCGTTACGCCTTGTATCATTTCTAAAATTCCAAAAAAAATCTTTTCTGTTGGATTTCGTAACTGTGGCTATTCTTTTCACAGGATAAAGTCTAATCAGGTTCCATAATTTTAGTCAACCACAATAAACAATATATTTAAAACTTAATAAATATAAAACACAATTCCTCATATCGCTGCACTATGCAGTTAATAACATCTTGCTACAGGAATGTAAGTTTATAAGGCTACATAGTCTATTATCATGGAATTGTGATAGTTACACTCAAAGGTGTAAATTTACCAATGATTTTTATCTTCATAGTAAGTAGGTTTTAATTTATGGATCGTTTTTGAATATGGTTTTTGTTGCCCATATTTTTCTTGTTGATTCATTCTGATTGTCTCCGAAGCATTTTGAATGAATATTACTAATCAACCAGGAAAAGGAAGTAACGACCTTGGGCCAAGTGGCCAAAAACCTATACTTCGTTTTCTCATCATATGAAATTCTTGAAAATAAGAGGTATATGGCCCTGGTGTGCCCTATTACTTGATTATTCCCGGTCCATGCGGGTTTCTTATATTGGTTTTCATACAATGCATAAATAAAATATTTTTACTTCGGTCATTTAGCCCAAGGTGTTATGGCCAGGTGTTGTGCTGTTTATCATTTGGTAAACAAAGTAAAATTTTAATTGTTTGACAGGAATCAAAATTCCAATTCACTTATTTATAATCAAAATCAAAATAATTTTCCAACAATGATTGACAAACATATGAAGTCCCAGACCTAAAAATAAGTCACGTTGTTCAAATTTTCTTTAATACTACCCCATTGTAATTTTAGAGAATAGTTGCGTATTCAAAATATATATACAAGATATTAGCAATGGTCGTGGATATGTACCCTACCAAAATTGCAAAGAAACATAATGAAGCACCGGAATGTAGATCTTCATTAGGTAATATATATTCAGACTTTACAGAGTCGAAATCCGAGACAAACAAAGTCTCCCTAGCTCTACAAAAAGAAAAGTATTTAGGTCTAAGCTTTATTGATCTGTCCCGTTTATTTATTATGATAATTCTGACACCGAAAATAATCTACGTATGTATTCAAAATGTAAGAATTATTTCACATCTCAAAAACGGTTATAATAAATTGTTACAAAAGGCCTAATATCAGTTATTGCAAAATCTTTAGCGGGGGGATTCTTGTAACCTCAACGAACTGTGAATTATTCCACCGAAAAAGGCCAGCTACAGGCAATAATATTTAGCTTTTGGATTACGAGAGAAAACTGGGAACCCTTCACTCTAAAGTCCTCCGGATTACGCGTAATCAAATACTGGTAGAAGAACTAACTAGAGTACTAGTTCCTACCACTACGACTGGAAATAAAATACATCACTCAAAAGACATTAATATTCAATTATTCTTCCGCTTAAACAAAGGATCTAAGAACTTATATCTAAAGCCAGATGTAGTAAGAAGCGAAATATTTTTCATTTTTTCTATCGCAATTAATTTGGCACCATGAGAAAATTTTATATAAGAAGAAGTAGCAGTATATATTTAAATCAGTCCAGAAGTCACATTGAGAATAGTTGCTACACAGATATTAGATTTCCGGGCAAAAAATCAACACAGCTAATTATAATAGTCATATTTCGTTGGCCGACTACCGCTTCTACTAATTAACAATCTCAACGAACCTAAACAAACTTCTAAGATCCCCCGATGTAATCGAGCAATTAATTTGAATACTGTTTCCAAGGGCAAAGCATATATGGACAAATTTAATATATGCGCCGGAGCGAAAGAGATTGCGCTTCTAAGCAGATAGTGATCGAAATAAAATTTAAAAATGCAAAACAGATTTGAATTATAATATTACGTGAAGTGATTCCGAGAAGTGATGAATCTAAGACATATTATTCGGCTGCCAGTGTTTATTTGTTTTTTATCTAATAAATAACTCATGTTGAAGTTTATATCATAGCCTATCAGTAAATTTTGGTATTGTGGCATAAATACATTTTCAAAGATTAATTTAATGTCTCCCAGCTATACTAATGTTTAGAGAAATAATGAAACTTAGTTTGTAGAGAGGATTGTAGGTTTTGTTGCAGAGCCAAGAAAAAATATATGTTGCTGGGTATTCTAAAAGAGCAAAGATAAGAACAAATCCTCTTACAATAAAATATCAAAGATAAATAGTATTAAGGCAAAAACTCATCATGGTCACTTCCTACTCTTAATATTGATAATCATAAATGATGAGTGATGTCTTTGCATATCGAGAGATGAGGCTACTATTGCCCTAAAAATGTGAACATAAGAGTATTAAACATCGAAACATATATTGGTTTTGATAACGAGTGTAATAAAAGATTACAAGCTATAAATATTAAACATGGATTTATTTGGGGGGGTATGAGAAGACTTGATTTTTGTTTTCGAATCAAATGTAGTAAGTTTTGGGGATACTGGAACATGACTAAATGAGTTAGTTATAGCATTTTAATCACTGTGGTAATTATTTCTTTTACTTTGGTATATATTACAGAACAATGATTCGTTCTCAAATTTTAACTGTAGTTGAAAAATATTTTCTTATTACTGGTGATAAATATATCATTTGGAACCGCTTTGCTTATGGATTGCTTTGGTAATACAAAGCAGGAATATTAACAGAGTTAGAGTTTGAGGAAGGGTTTATTGCTTCTGTTTTGTAAAGAACACATGTAGAATATAATTTTCGTTTTTTTTATTAGATTGATTTACAAACTGTCTGTAATTATTAATTATCAAGGTAAAGGAAACAATCTGGACATAACCAATAAATCAATATGTGTCTTTAATAATAAATACCAGAAGTAAAGTGAACACAAAAGCATTGATGATAAACTCAAACTCGCAAAAAGAAAAGAATGATTAATAAATAATATTAATAGAAAATTTGTTATTCAATATCATGACCGAAATAAAAATTATATGTTTTTTAAGGTTTACCATAATATATGACTACTTACCGTAATTATTTTTCTTGGTGAGGTAAATATATTGCATGAAAGATTGCTTAAGCAAACGCGCTATTACTTATCCAAGATAGTTTTTTCAGGTCAGTTGTATTAAATCAGGTCTCTTCTACATGTTAATTATAATTGGGGGGGGTTACTATTACTTCCATGCAACTATGTCTGTGTTGTATCACCCAGGGGTTTCTTCTTCCTCAATATCACGGGTATTGTCTTCAACTATTTGGAATTCAATCTAATGCTAGATTATTTGAATTTATTTATGTAATTGATATTGACAACACGTTGTAATTTTAAGTTTATTTAAGGTAGCTAATATGCCTGTAAAAATGTTAACACACTATCATAATAGAGTTTATTCTCATCTTTTCATGAGAATGTTGTTACCTTCACATTTTATGAAACATGTTACCGTGATGGATTATTTATTCTATGGCTTATTTTAAATTCGATGATATTTGCAGTCTATGCAACTAATTCAATGTCCTTGTTAATAGAAAGGTCTTGCGAATGAACCGAGATGAAAAGGTATACGTCATATGTCATATCCATTTTATTCTTATCCATAATGGCGTCTGAACAGTGACAGCAGAAGAATTTCCTGTTAATACAATAAAATACACATGTTGATATTTTATTGCAGAGAAACGCCCTAGCAATTAAACTACTTGATCGCGTATTCTTTTCTCATTTTGTTTTGACAAACGTGTTTTTTAACAAATTTTATAACTTAAAAACATGGGACGCAAGCCCGATAACAAATAGTTGTTTCAATACTTTTTTTAACATGTTATTATTATAAATGTTTGCACTGTATATTAGATGAAGGTATATGGCATCTTATGAGACATGTTCATTTTCATATATATTTTCCATATCAGCTGATTATATTCCCTACGCGAATTATGTTTATTGGATATGAATTGTTGAATTCTTTATAACATCTATTTTCACAGGTCCTATAGGCTATGGCCTTATTAATGAGTCCTATTAATAAAATATCTATAGATATTAAGAAACCGGTGTTACGTTGAACTTGACATAAATGAACTTTGATTTTGCTTAAGTTATTTAAGTAACTCCATTTTCGCTAAGTACTTGCAAGACAAACAAAAATATTTAAAAATAGGTAATGTAGGTCTAAGTTATTCAGGATACTAGAAAAACAAAAAGAAAAGCAATTTAAACCTTAGAATCAGCAAAGATAAGTATCAAACCATAAGACACTGTTTGTAGAATAATCTATATGTGTTAAAGGCTAATTCCACATTATTTTGTTTGATACCACTCTAGTTGAAAAGGGTTCAGTATTTAATTTCATGTTTCTTATGGGATCGTGTTTATTCTCTTTTTCAGCTCTTGTTTCCTCTATTTTGTTCCTTTACCGGGAAATATATTGCTATTTTTGGTGCATTGATACTTTTCATTCCTGTTTAAGACTACAGCCCTAACTAAGCTACATTTTTAGTCTCAGTTGTTTCGAAAAAATTACGACTTGTCACTAGAAATTAATTCATGCTTTATCATTTAGCACATATGCTCAAGTCAGATGCACCATTGGCTTAAAATCTCAGATACTTCACATTTAGGCCACATAGATAGAAAATGTGGCTAAGTCTAGATTCATCATGCATGGATCATGCGAGGCCATGAAAAAACGCATATTTCTATGCAACAGATAACATGTAAAAAAAACTTGTGAGATTTGGGTTTACTTAGCCTTCTCATATCCAAGATAATTTTTGATAATGTATCTTTTCAATCCACTTGTGGGTTACTGAGATGTTTTTTTTGGTACATAATATGAAGTCGTGATAGCTATGTTTTTTGTTCCAAGTTAGTAGGAAACAAAACAGAACAATTATACAGTTACAAAACTTTAATAGCTGGGAAGTCTTAAATACCTGGAAAACAAGAAACTTATACACTATTGTAATCTGTAAAGATTCGATATAAGAGGAGATATGTTATCTTCTTAGATCTCTATTCTAACAAAGTTCAGGTAACTATGGCTCCTATGTACAACTGGGTTTGCTGGTGATACCACCTTTGCCGTTAGCCCCCCCCCTCCCATGAAGACTCTTACAGTGATTTTTTAAAGCTGCTCAATAAATGGCTACTGCCGATACTGATTTTGAGAATGTGGGCTTTCTACATGCAATTATTCTATCACATATATATTTTCTCTCTCTCTCAGACTTACTGGGTTGTGAAATTAAGCCCTTAGGTTCTATTCTATTATTAAAGTAAATAACCATAAGCCTAATCGTTATTCACTGGGTAACACTATACTCAAAGTATGGGTGTACTGTTTGATGATAAAGATTTGAGGCAATGCTATGAAAATAACAAATTATTTTATATTATTCTAATCTTGTGCATTTTACTGTGCTAAGTACCTTAGGGGTATAATATCTAGGTTTTTAGATATTTCCGAAGGTAATTTAAGTATGTACTAGTTAAAATAAGTAAAAATTTGCTGTGTTTAATTCTCACACCCATGTTTCCAAAGAAACTTATGATACAACTCACAGATACCATAAGTTTTTCATTTTTCATTGGTTTAACGGATATGTTACATAATTATATTATGCCTCCATACTAAAAACTTTAAGTGTAACTTATTTTAATCACCAATTGAATTTCCTTCTCGTTGCGCCAGCTTCATTGAATAGCACTTAGTTTCATCCAGCTATCGACTAATTTTATATAAGATTAGTTTTATACATATATATTCGATAATTCATTTACTCTACAAGGAGAGTGATTGAATTTTATTTTGTCTTTATGTGTATGAGAAATCTGTTCTGCACAACATAAAAAAATAAAAGAATACCGGTGCTCACAGTTCTCAAAGGATTCGCACAGGCACAGTACGCCAAATTAAAGTAATCAAAATTGTACACTACCATTGTCTAATTTTTCTTAAAATTTGTGTGCTGGGGTTGGAGAGGACTATCGCAAAATCTTTACAAGCTCTACATACTGCTGTTTCTGGAAATATTGAGCCTAGTTTTAACACACACATTTAAGAAAAAAAGAACATAATCAATAGAGATAATTTGTGAATAGAAGATCGTTTGGTAAGGAACATATGGATTGCTGTCCACTTGGAATAGTTTAGTTTTCCCTTTTCTCAGGTCTTCCTAGAATTCACATTTTTATCATTCTGATAGTACCTGCGCCATAAAACTTCAACCATTGATCAGCTTGTTCAAGCTCTTGCACCTTTATCTGCTCGAAATGAAGGTTGAACAGTCAGATACTCGAAGACAAGGTGAGGTTTCTAAAGAAAATATCGACCATCTATGTTGAAGTCATTCAGGCTCTTAGGATGCCATTCCGAAGTCTAAAACTCAAAGGAGGCATTAAAGTGAACAAGAAAAAAACTATTAATTTAATAAATTCTTTGTTTTGGATTTATATATTCCTAAGTCTACTTACTCGTATTAATTTTTTTGTTTTTTTTTATTTCTAAGCTTACAGTTAACGATGGCTCTTGGTTTTTTTCTTGTTCTTTTATCGTAGATGATTGTCATAAAATTGGTTATTTCTTAATTTCCCAAAGTATCTACCTAATACTCCTGTATCAAATTGATAATCATATGATAATCGATAACTGATTGATTATACACACCCAACAGCAAGAAGTTATATCGTTTACTGTGTTCATTTGTACACCTAGTTTTGTAATATATTAGAAAACTTTCGATAGAATTTCATTATTGAAACATTATTATTATGTTTCCAAACGGAAACAACTAAACAAAATACCTGTCCTGCCTCCCTCCCCAAGGTTCTTCTATGAAAGATTTGAACTAACAACTACACATGGAAAAATCAAACTCGGTTAATAAAAGGCTATGTATAATGTCCAAGGTAATGAACTCTAAAAGACTTTAGAATAAATAGAAATCAACTCAAGATGTTTTTAGTGGGAAAGGATCTGTAAAAGGAACTCTCTAAGAACAAAGAACTTGAAAGCAGGGTGAAGTTGAAGTGCAGGAGGAACAAATCGATTGGTTACTATTCCAAGATTTACACGAGAAATGCAAGATTTTGGGACATCTAGCTATTCCCAACACTTAGGATCTTAAGGGTTTTACAGATAACCTAAGTCAAAAGCTTGCTCTGGCAGCTAATTTTAGACACAGTTGCTCCACTATTCCACTGCATGTGTTACACAGGGAACGGGAACAACAAGATAAACCTGATAATGATGGAGCGAAGAACTGTACTCAATTTTCACTGCATGCCACCAACTTGTTAAATAAAAGTCGAAGCAGCCCCCTGACTAGAAAATATGTTCTTCTCTCTTAATGGGCTAGTTAATATAGGTGAAGTGACTGGTCTTGAAATTAATTTCTATGAGTGTGAGAATGAAGTAGTTGCGCAAGATTTCCAGCAGTATTTGTTATGTATGAGTATAAGTATTTAGTATTTGTATCACGTGGTTATTTTAGCTATGAAGAGTTCAACTACTTATCACTCCTTATCTGCTTAAAAACTAACTCAGTATATCTTGTGTTCTAACATTGTAATACTATATGTAGATATTTCTGGTGTATACCCAAAGGTCTATATATTGTTTACTTGATAAAGCAAGTAATAATAACCTGTGCATAATGGAATGAAGAATATTTCTAACTATAATACCTTAACTAATAGTTGATGCACTTTTGATCTAAGGCTACCTAAACTAAGGGAGTAGGAGGAATCAACATTATGAAACATCCAACCAGAATACAAATAAGACAAGACACTAAAAAAACTTTCATAGCTTGAAGTTGGTTGAATTTATTTACTGCTTTGTATCTAACTTTATGTTCTTCTGATTTTACACAGCTAAACACCAATCCATATCCACTTTTTTTATCATCTATCTTCATAGCTGAGTTTTTCACTGCAAGTAAAGGGCAAAATCCATATTTCCAAGCATAGAGTTCTTGTAATGAAATCAGGAGAAAGAAACAGGGAAATATTCTAAGAGCAAGATGAAGATCATCTATAATTTCATTCTCAAATAATAATAATGCGAAAACAGTAAGAGTACCTAGAACAAAGAGTCCAAACATAATAAGTGAGGTGTTTAATCTTTTGTTGCACTCTGTTTTATTAGAGTTTCTGGTTGAAACAGTATACAAGAAATGGTTTAAATGCCCCAACTCTAACAGATCTCGAATTTCACTAACACATTCGTCAAAGACAGAAATATTTAAATTGCTATTTGTACTTTGGTGAGCAGTTTCAAGTACTTGATTTCTAAGTTTTGCTGAAATATTTATCTCCCGTGGAGATCCCGGTATTATAAAACTTTCAACAATACAAGATATTTGATGTTTTCTTAATAAAGTGTTTTCAACTTTAATACTCTTGATTACATCCGGAGAGGATAAATTTATAACATCCTTAGTTTCTTTTCCATAGTTGGGTTTCATGTTTTCAATTTCTTCTAGAAATTCTAAATTCTCTGTTGCTAATCTTTCCCTCAAGAACGAGCGAAAGTTTTGCTTAGTAAATGGGTGTTTCAATTTATTGAGTATAACATCATCCAAAGTAAACTTACTTAGGTATTCATTCAACTCGGAGGTTCTAGATCTACTTCCACAAAGTCCAAGATTCATCTCCTTCCACTGCTTTCTATTTTAGTCAATATATTTTTTTACAGTCGGGAGCATAAAAAGGACTGGTCATTAAATGTACCATATCATTTTTTTTCCTTGGTTTAACCTAGTGGAGATCTGGGAACTCCTAACAAGTAATACTTTGTACTATAGAGGGATAGCCTTTCTTGTCGATAGTGTCTTAAGTAGGGTTTCTTATCCTATCGTGATTTACCACAAGTAACGGTATTATACCGATAAAAGCATTTTCCGTTGTTACGCTTAATCAAAATTGTGGAATTATCGTTAACTTCATTAACGGGAGATTAATTGAAATGGTGATAGATAACGGTACCTCCCAATATTTTATGGATTGACGAAACTCGAAATTTTCTCTATAGACCTAGAATTAAAACCAACTTAGACTAGCTAAAAGTTCTTCGAATGAACAAAACGACTTCACTAGAATTGGGGAGGAGTTTAATGTAACAGCACATCAAGCTAGGCCTGAAGCAGTTTGAGATCTTATTGTTTTCATCTTATTGGAGCTTTTGCCCTACTTAGCTGGGTAAATACTCTGCTTTGTTGCTAGAAACCCTAAGTTTCATGCCAAGGTATAGAATATAGAAAAATTGAACAAGGATAACCTTAAAGCCAATGTTTTTGATGCGCCTGTAGGATTTTCTTTCTAAAATTTTCTATAAAATGAAAGTGATTGTTAGTTCTTTTGAAAATAAATTAATAATTATGAAACAACACTGTTCAAAAGTTAAAAACGAAGAAAACCTGAACTAACACGTTAAACAACCCGAAAGAAACGAATTTCAAACTTTTAATATTGTCTTATCCACTTCTTCACCTTTATTCTCATCACGAAGGTTTAATCAGACATATTTTCTCTTCCTTTGTGTTCAAAACGTACATGTGAGAATACTCTTTCAGATTTGACGCTGTTTCTTTGAGAAAATAAAGTTTAATGTATACTCTGCAATTCATTCTATGTTAAAATATTTTATATAGACGGTTCGATTATTGTAATTAGCATTGTTTTAAGCACAGTTTGAGCACAGTTAGACGTATTTCTTAACCAATGGCAATGAGAAAATATTCTGTCGCTTAGGTTTTCTCTTTATGCTAGCAGTTATCTCTTCGCTCAAACAGCAGTATGTATCCTCTGCAATTTCTTGCAAGATATACTTAGAGTATGTATCTCTGCGAGCTTATTTTGTACTAAGATAGTGATAATTCATTCAGAGGTCACGAAAAATCGTTGGAGAAACTGCGCAACTGCATCCAAGTTAACAAAAGAACCGGCAATCAGATAGAAGAGAACGATACACTGATACCAGTAACTAACACAGAAAAATAAGTTAGGAAGATGATAACGGAAGCCATTAAGATAATTATTGACAGTTGGATGAAAGATAGCGATAGTATCATACCTGAAGTAGATATAAGTACTCCAGAGGCAGATGATAGTGCTTTAGTGGAAGATACTGATAAGAACTCGATAAAGCAACCAGTCAGTGTAGTGATTCCGTTGGCTGGAGCGCATCTCTATTCAACTGATCTATATATATATGATTGTACAACTCAGTATCCAACGTTATGCCGAGAGAGTCAGTACACTGGTACCCAAAAACAGTTAACTAACCGCATCAAACCTCCAAAATTGCCCAAATTATGTTCGTGGACTGTATCTTCGAAATTAAAAACTTGTTTGAATAAACTGCGTAACATAAAAATTGGAAAGAGTAAGATGGGGGGGGTCTTCTATACTGTTTGATATCTGAAAGGAACATATCTCAAAAGGCCATATAAAAAACGAAGACTCAAAGGTTGCTCTTGACGTGACAGATGTTTTACATGTATGCGATGCACAGAAAAAGTAGATGCCCAAAGGATTCACAAACAGAGAAAAGAAAAATACTTTGTAGCCAAAAAATATGAAAATCTTCAAAGACAAAGAAGAGAAAAAATTAGAAATAGTTTTTGATCTTTGTGTACATGACTTATTATACTTTTCTTT